>JJRW01S0022269.1:1651-12988 GCA_001188405.1 Loxosceles reclusa
ACTTATCATTTATTTGAAACTCAGCAATAAGTAGTTCATTGGACAGAGATGTAGACTTGAAGTAATTTATCAGTACTATCACTACGTAGAATTAAGACAACTTCGGAATCTCAAAAAGAACAACTCTTGAGAGACATCCCGTAAAACAAACAGTACATGGGCTTAGCTTAGTCCTCAGTTTTAACTAATTTTAAGTGCCTAAAAAAGTCAATTTCTCTTATCAAATTTTTGTTCCTTTTTGCGAGAGGTGCATTTTGTTAAAAGGTTAGTTTGTTCTGGTTAGTTTGTCATTAAGGGTTTGGGGTCGTCTTGTGAAATGAAATATTTTTGCGGGGGAGACAAAACTTTATGAAGTCAATTAACAAACAATGGATTTAACAATGGAAGGCAAATTTTTTTCTGCTTCCGCAAACTCCGCTTTTCATGTGTTTACAAGGATGTTGACATTCAGTCTTAGTCACTTCAATCTTAATTTACCCTACTTCAAGCTTTAAGTCTATTTGAACGGTGCGACGTTTACAAAATAAAAATGATTTTTCTTCCAAAGTCAGGAAAAATATTATTGCACGCGCTATCAAATTAAAAATTAAATGCAACTTTGAAATACGCAAAAGAACTGTTTCTTCTCTCAGAAAAACTGTTTCACGTTGATTCTAATAAATTAGCACAACCCTGCGGGGTTAGAGAGATTTTGTTATATTACTGGAAGTTTTTCCATTCCACTTGGAATTTGTTAATTGTTATCCGAAGAAAAAACCTTGATTACGTAGACTTGCTGCCTTCGCAAAGATACTTAATTACCGGCGAGAGTCGTACTGCACTTGAGTTCCTCGTTATGAATTGTTATTCCATAGTTACTCTAGCCTAGGCGTTTTACGTAGTGTTTCAGTGTTTTATAAAGTTTCTCTTTGATAGTTGTTTCCATCGAAGGGTAAGTCGCACATTTTTGTGCTTGATTATATCTGTTGTTGTTCCGCAACGGTGTGAATTGATAGACATAGATATATGGCATATAGACGCTAGAAACCCTCTCCGTCTCGAACAGAATATTCTTACAGAAGCTGGCTTTTGCAGAAATGCATCACTAGTTTGTTTTGCGTATTTGTCGCGTATCAGGTGAAAAAATGTCGACTGTATCAGCAATACACTGCTGTTCAGAAACCTGCAACACCAAGTAAGAGTTCTAGGCTATAGCCGGAAGTCGAGGTTGAAATCTAGTTTGTAGGATATAAAAAAGGACCGTGAAAACTTAATTTCATTCCTTGTGCCGGTAAAGTATGTCGTTGTTACAGTGACAGTAGGTAAGCGTGCTTTGTGGCAAAGCGAGACAGCAGTATGAAGAACTGCCGGACTCGAAACGAGGAAACATTCTAGTCGTGAAAAAATATGATTTCTCGTATCGTGATATCGCACCATGTGTTGGAAGGGACGCTAGTACAGTGATGCAAATTTGGAGACAACGGACAGAGAAGGAAGAACGTTCTCAGCATTGACATGAGGAAACTGAAACATCTACAGTCACGTAAGTACGGAAGAATAGAAATTTCGCGCCGCAACTTCAACAACGTTAGCACAACAAGGAATGGCATTAACACATCGGCTTATCTCTCCCAGAAATGTTATCGATTGTTGATTCTTGATACAACTTGTGGATCCGTGGCGACCCAATATTGCTCTCCAGATACTGTGAGGAACGTCATCTGGAACGCTGTAATGCAGCGCGTCATAGTGGCACTATCATGATATTGGGATGGCGCCATATTTCATTCACGGCCACGCCTTCTACGAATCGCAAAAACTATGAATATCAGCAATACATTTGTTAGGTATTGGAAGTAGACATTTTCATGAAGTATAAAACCATCCTGGGGCTACCTTTTAAGTGGGCAATGTTGCCGCATTGTTCAACTTTCTTTTTTTCTATTTTTAATCACCAAGTGGCATATTTTCGTTCTCCTTAACAGTCATCCTGTTTGTCCTCCAAAATGTATGTCGGCACGTGCAACTACAACTGACAAATTGGCAAATTGTAGATGCATGTATAGTCTGCATGGAATAACAGACAGCAAAAGAAAATCTGCATCGGTCACAAACCACACAGAGTGGCATCAGTTCTAAGTGTTCAAGGCCTACACGTGTTGTTTTGCATCTGACAGTTTGGAGATTTGTCAGATTTTGGCGTGCGTGATTTATTAGTAGGTTGCGAATATGTTTCTTGGTTTGTGTTTGAGCTTGAATCACGTACGTGATTCAAGCTCAGGCGTCTTTTGTCCTGTGTTCGCTAACGGTGTATTTATTCTGCTGTGGAAATTCCATTCGGCTGTTCATCCTCGTGATCATCTCTGTGAGTACCATTCGTTTTCTTTGTTTTTTCTTTTCTCGTTCTCGTTTTTTTGTAATGTGCACGTTGGGGAAAGTAGTATGATTCAAATTAATATATGCGGCATAATAAAAATATTTCCCGATTCCTAAAAACACTCAACTCACTGCTTAAAGCTATGTACGCAAAGGAAAATGTTAATTTCCATAAGCCAATCTGAATTGGAAAGGCTCCGATTCTCTGCAGAAGTAGAAAAAAGTATGAAAATATGTTACATAGCAACCAATCAGGGTTTCATGTCGAGAAATATGCGAAAAAGCATTCGTATAAGAAACCAGCATTGTGAAGAGTTACAAAAATTCGATGTAAGTGCTAATAAAAAGTGGTTTGAATTTTCCCACGATTTGTTTTCAAGATAGACATGTTTTTATGGCTTCCAGAAAACGAATGGGAGGTTCTGAGCACTAGCATGCTGTCGGACGCATTGAAGCAAGACAGTTGTAAAGAAAAACTTTACTTATGTCGACGCTGGGATTCGAACCGACGGATGTGTCATCTCTAGAGTGACCGTTTTACTGGTTAGGCTAGGCCGACGGGGTAACTGAATAACTTATATTAAAGTCATTTGTGCGTGGACATCACACAATCAATCACAGATGTTGCTCTTTTATTCGGCGTTCATCATTCCATCATTTCACGATTACGGAAACAATTCTAAAGACGCCACACAGTTCTCAGAGGACCTGTGGTTGGTCGCCGAAGGGTTACAACCCCCGCGGAAGATCGATATATTGCTATTGTAGTCAAATGGAATCAAAGAGCGACCTCCACACTTGTGACATCTACGGTTGCACTGCCCACTGCTAAGGCGATATCTGCCACAACTGTGCGCCAAAAACTAAACATGAATAGATTATACGCCTGGGTACCACGAGTATGTGTTCCTCTATCCGTCCAGTGCAAAGTTGCACGATTAAAGTGGTGTCAGCAACATGTCAATTGGACTGTGTTTGCTTGGGGAAAAGTTATGTTCACATATGAATCGATATATACCTTGCAACCAGATGACAAGTGTGTAAGTGCCTGGAGACTACAAAGCACATGCAATCAGCCTCGGAACATCACGCATTCCGATGTGGAAGCATCATGGTGTGGGCAGGGATTTCTTTGGGATATCGCATCGACCTACACATCTATAGTCGTGGTTCTGTGACGGTTGTTTAGTATCGGGATGAAGTCTTAGACCCCACTCTGAGATTACACGCTGCAATACTTGGCCCTGCGTTCATTTTAATGGATGATGATGAGCGAGTCCATAGAGCTGACATCATTGACGACTACCTAGAGAGTCGGGGGACTGCGCATATGGAGTGGCAGGCGTACTCGCCTGACCTTAATACCATTGAAAATCTTTGGGATGTTCTCCGATGTGCTGTTTGTACACATTTCTCACCCTCAACCACTCTCACAGAGTCGAAAAATGCTCTACAGGACGAATGGCGATTACTTGACTCTCTGTGGTGGTTGATCATTTAATGGAAAGGATGGTCATACTCTGTAAACGTTGTATGCGAATGAGGGGTGGTCCCATACGTTATTAACTTCGGGTTTGTTTGTTTGCTTTAGCTTTAAACATCATTGTGATAATGACTGCAATATGACTTCATTTTATAACTTATGAAAAATCGATATTGTTAGCATTTTTGTATGTAATTCTTTTTTTTTTTATGCATAAACATATTCGTTACTTTCCTGTCGCATTTCTTGTCAATCAAAGCTGTATTTTTCGATTTTTTGTCAATGCGTGCTTAACCTTTGGCAGGGTGTGTAGCATATATAAAACTAATAGCCGGCTTTGTTACCCATGTGTCAGCCGTGGCTGGAGCGTCTTTCACGAGAATCACAGAGGAATTATAACACGAGAACTGTCCTTTATTTACATTGATTTCGACTTTTGTACATTTCGTTACATCATTTGGCTTACTTTGCATTGCAGCAAAAGAGGTAACATAAAAGGATCAAAGGTGGCGCTCGTTTTTCTTTACCGGCGTTGCTCCCATTCACCGGAAGTCCATCTGACTTTGGGTAAACTGGAATGTTCATTTATCTGTCTTTGATCAAAGCGCTGGCGGCGCCTCACACTCATGGTTTTGTCTGTGTAACAATTGTGAACATTGTTCACGCGAGTAATTGTACTTGTAAATTAGTGCTCATTTTGCAAATCATATAATATCTGATTTGTAACCTGTAGTCCCTGCCTTATAATGATCACATTATCTTATTTTAGCAAATGTGCTTGGATAAATAAATTTCGGTCTCATGCTATTTGTTATTTGTGCATGTCCAAAAAAAAAACATATGGCCGAATAAAAGAATTCAAGGATCAGGTTCAAGATGATGAAGTATTTGTGAAGAAGCAAATTTCAGCTTGCAAATCAAGTCAAAACTAGTGTCACTGATGCATCTGCAAAATCTAATGATATATTGAGAGTTTTAGATGCTCCTGATGAAACTGTTTCACAGGTGTTAGAATAAATGGAGAAACAATTAGATGATACAGGACAAAAATCTAAAGAAGCAAATTTAGGACGTTGACGGTGAACTAAAACAAGCTTGCGTGAGCTTTAAAACCATTTAATTTGGGATTATGTTTAAGAAATAGAAAATTCCATACGGATGTAGCAAATACAGTCAAAATACAGTAGAATCAGCTTTACCAAATCTGTACAACCGGAATATCGTTTCAGAACTATAAAGTTCTTTCATTATACCGTGACTTACGGTTTTTACTTTTCATGGACCGTATATTGAGATGTGGATATCTCATAGGGCTGTAAATTTTTTTGTTTTTCCTTGTTATACTTTATTGTCAAATTTCTCATAACGGTTAAAATATGTAACACTACTAAAGCCCAACGGCCAAGCAAAACGGTATGAACAGAGATGCCCAAACTCATGGAATAGTAAAATACAAAGATCCAGATGGCGGTAGCATTGCGTAACAGACGCACAAATGAGCAGTGCGTTGTCAGTTCTTTCAGATGCAAGTTAGTGAGTCTTGTGAAATCTTTTCTGACGTAATTACGGCTAGAAGACGAGAATTAACCGACTTTGAACGCGGAATCTTAGTTGGAGCTAGACGCATAGAACATACCATTCCTGACATTGTTCGGAAACTCGACATTCCTCGATCCGCAGTGTCAGGAGTGGGCCGAGAATATCTGATTTCAAACATTACCTCATACCATGGACAATGCAGTGGCCGACTGCGTGTACTTAATGTCTAGGACCAGCGACGTCTGAGCAGATTAGGGCGTGCTAACAGAGAAGCGACACCCCGTCAAATAACAACAACAATCAACGATTCACGTACTAGGCACGTACCCGTGAGGTTGGTGCAGCGACATTTAGTGTTGATCGGATATAGCAGCAGAAGACCAATTTGAGTGCCTTTACTAACAACTCGCATTCTTGAGCTGCGCCTATCTTGGGCTCGTGAACATACCTGTTCGACACTCTAAAAAAAGTAGCTTGTCAGATGAGTCATTGTTCCAGTTGGTGCGAGTTGATGGTAGGGGCCGTGTTTGGCGGAACCTTCACGGGGCCATGGACCCAAGTTGTCAGCATGGTATTATGCAAATTGCTGGAAGTTCAGTATTGGTGTAGACGTTCTTTCATGGCATGGACAAGTCCTTCGGTCGAACTGAACTATACACTTACTGAAAATCGTTATGTTCAGCTGCTTAGAGACCATTTACAACCATTCATGGACTTCATGTACCCAAAGAACGATGGGTTTTTTTTAGATGACAATGTCACGGAAACAAAATCGTTCGCGATTGGTTTGACACCTAAATCGCCAGGCACAAACCCCATGAAACATATTTGGGATAAGATCGAAAGGTTCGTTCATGCGAAACATCTTGCCTCTACAGCACTTCCGTAATTATGGACCGCTACACAGACATGATGGCTGAATATTTCTCCTGGGGACTTCTGACGATTAGTTTATTTAATGCCTTATCGAACTGCTGCACTTCGTCGGTCTAAAGGCGGTACGACACGCTATTAAGGGGTTGTAATGCAACACTAACAATTTTAACACTAACCCTAACCTGCACACTTGCTCACTGGAAAAAAAGAGAAAAGAGACTGACGTCACATGACGTCTGCTGGGCAGCTGAAATAAAAATCGTACGCGCTCCCCTGGCATTAGTCTAGCTATCTGTCGTGCGCGATCCGGAGGCTCACGGGATGCTGGCTGATTCCAGGAGGGTTTAAGATTAGGTTCCCGATAATTTGACCCACAACCAGATAAGTTAAACATTTTTCCTTTATACATTAAATTGTATGTGATTAAATTTACATTGCATTTGAATTGAGGTACAAGCACATTAGAAGTGCAAAGTTTGAGATTTAGAAGTTAAACTTCTCGTTGTAAATTGAATATCATATTTAATTGTGAAATTCATTGAAGTTATTTGGCTATTCTCAGCTGCTCAGTGATTTGCAGCCTTAGGGACTTGTGAAAAACCATTTAGACAAAAATAAAAAGAGTTGTTTTATTTAAACCTTTTGTGTTTACTGACTCAAATTAGAGATATTTAAGTTAATTGTTATTTGTGTTGTTTATAAGTTTACTTGGAAAATTCACAAGTGGTGAATTAATTAAGTGTTTCAGAAATCATTGAAATTACTTTACGTAATTTAAATTACGGAAATTGACTTTACGTCAACATGAGTGCAAAAAGAATGCACAAGCTAGCCGTTGGTAAAAGTTCTTTAATTGAACGTCTTGAAGGTCGGGCTACGACCCTGAACCAAAACGAATCTCATGCTTCATTAGCTAGTCCGGCACAGCCCGGCTTTTCAGGGTAACCTATGACTTTTTGGCACTTCCGTGTATATTCCCGTAGAAATATCAAAGGTTTCTAATTTCTTCCCGTTTTTTGCTTTTTAGTACTATCGTAACCGATAATTACATTCATTGGAAATGATTATAAATTAAGAAGAAATTGCAACAAATCCTAGGAAAGCGTTCGCGGCTTTAACTCATTAAACATGTGTCCATTAATTCCTTAATGTTGTTATTAGTTCTAACAACTTGCGGCCATTGTTATCTTGCTGATAATTAATAACATATTAGTGTAAATTGTTAGCATAATTGTGTTTATAAGCGGAACACTCATCGATTACTTCGTTGTACTTTGCGTGTTATTAATGGTAATTATTTCCAACAGAACAACACGCTGATGTTTCACGAAGAAAGCAGCGTCAAGAACACCCGCAAAATTCAATGAACATAGAATAAATTTTTATAACCGTAAGTTTTCAAAAAAGCTTCTCTCTCTCTCTCTCGTGTTCTCCGCTGCTAATTACTTTAGAATTCAATTAACAAAAATAGTCAGAGCGACCCGAATGCTCGTTTTGTGAAATGTATTTCCTTAGTTAATTGTATTTCAAATGTATGAGGGCAGAAATAAAAGAAAAAGCTCCAAAGGAGTCATTTATACGCCAGTAACTAATAAAAGAACTTGATTTTAATTACAATCGTATTTCTGATATTCAAGTATTAATGGAATACACCTTGTGCCTTAACCTGTTTTTAAGCAGAGAAAAACTTTATCGGCATTTACTGTTTTTTTCTCCTTCCCGTGTAAATCCAATTAGGTCTGTTCGGATATGTCTATTCTAAAAAACTGAATATCACATTTACAAAGAATCAAGACGGCGAAATGGGATGAATGTGGAATGTATACTACTCGCTACCCCAAGTTGAAAACATTTTCCCTCTAACGCGTAGATTTACTAAAGTTGTTAATAGCATATTGTTTATTTCTAAAGTAATATACTGTCTTATGTTCTTTCGATGATTCCTGAAGTACCTTTATATAAGTATATAAACTACACAAGCCATTTAGGGGATTAGGCAGTTTAACGATACCGTGCGGGCCGGTATACTGAATCTTGATACAAATTATAATATATCATTCGTCAAGCACCAAAGTATTCGGCTTAGAAGATTTAGTGTTATAAGGGGACCTTGTAAGGAAAATTGCCCGTTCGTCGACGCCGTGATTCGAACCTACGGATCTGTCGTCTCCGGAGAGACCGCTTTTTCATTTAACTACACCGACATTTATCTGAGAAGCTTATTTTCGAATTCTTTTGTGGGGGGGGGGGGCTTACAACCTATTGACATCAGAATGTGTACGCGTAGCGAAACCGCACGTATCGGGGAAGCCCTTTGATTCTGCTTTTTGTAACGTGATATTTTTTTTTGCATGCCGAGTTCCAAGTCTGATATTACGGTTGTCAGCAACGTCATTTCCCTGATTCAGTGGTATGTAGAATCACGGAAAGATTGGAAGATCACACAGGATAATGCGTTTTACTGGAGTGCAGAAAAGTGTTGTTTTTGTATAGCGGAATAGATTTGAAGAAACGGAAAACGCACAGCGACAGCAAGGTCTAAGCCATCCACATGCTACAACCGGCCACTGACGATCTTTATCTGCTACTAACTGCATCTCGGAATAGAAAGCAAAGCGCAGAAAAACTCCAGACACAGTTCGTATAACATATGGATAGTTTTCACTCTTTGCTAAATTGTCTTCACGGAAGTAGACTTTATCCACGTAGACCAGTGGTCTGCGCCTCTTTAACAACACGTCACTGTGTAATCCAAAGAAACTGGGCTAAAGAACATCATGGTTGGAGACACAGGGAGTAGAACCACGTTCTTTTCTCTGATGGACTGAAATTAGTTTACAGTCCGATAATTCCCTTGTTTCAATCTGGCGTGAAATACTCCATCATTTCTCCAAGAAACACTAAAATAACGGGGGAATTGCAGATATTGGGCCGCATATACATACGCATAGGAACGGACCTTTGCTTCATCCGAAATGGATGCTTAACGTGTCAGAAGTGCAGGGATAGAATTCTGCATCTCTGCAGCATCAGTGGGTAATTAGTTTCTTCTTATAGCTGATAACGCGCGTACTCACAGAGCTGCTTCTCTTAACTTGTATTAGACGGAATTGATCACATGTAGTTGCCAGGATGTTCACCTGACTAAAGCTGGATTGAGCATCTATGTGATAATCTCGGGTAACTCACCACAGCCAGTACGGTGCTACCCATTTGGGATCTAGAGACTTCCATCGAACACTGACCACGATACCTCAGGCACTCATGAAGAATCTGATCCACTCGATGCCAAATCGATGTTTAGTGGTTCGGCAATTCACGGTGATCTTTCATCGTACTCAAGATTGTGGAACATTTCTATTGGTTCAAGGAAACACGTTTCAACTTTTGTGTAGAAATGTCATTATGCTAATTTTTAATAAAAGGATTTATTAAGATTTGTGCTTCCTTTTTTCAGACATAACACGGCCTATTACTACAAAGGTCTATTCCACCATTGAGATTTGACTGAACGTTGTGGTGTGCAACCTCGGGAAATAAGATCAGCAGGATTCGTGGCTCCTGGAATATGTCTCTATTGTGTTCAGAAGGTGTAAATTCCCGTATTTCCTTCACTCTATTGGGCACAAAAATTTACCATTCCCCATGTTCTCTGATCCACCAAAGAGCAGTAAGAGTCACTCCAGAAGGTGATAGCTAGGTTGAGTAAATCAATTGCTGAAATAGTTGGGAATTTATGTCTGATTCCTGTACCACAAGCCACTAGCTCTAGTTTCGGTATAGACATTTCTTTAATAAGAGCAACTTTTGACTTTTGATTTGGCTCTCACCAGCTGCATCTGAACTTCATCAGATACTTTCGATCTCATAAATACACAGGCTCCTTATCATTTTCTACAAGCATCGACGAAAACATGTAACTGAGATGTTTATTTGTTTTTAGATGTCTAGGAATTCGTAATTCAGATACGTTAGCTATTTCTTTCAACCAGTTAGAAAATTACCTTTGCAAGGTACGAGTCAAAGGACTATCCCACAGTATCTTGCTTTTCCATGTATCGTGTAATAACAGTTTGGGTATCGAGGTAGAGGGACACAGTAAACCCAAAGAATCAACAATTTGTTTGGACAATAGACAAAACTGATCTGTTCTTTGATGTAGAACAGATTTTATTTTCGTGGGAACATTGCATCTAGGTGTGTCTCAATCTAAGTTCCATATCAGACCCAAAGCGTACCTCCAGTAGAATTGGAAAGGTAGGGACTAGAAACATTACCTTACCACCCACGTTGATTGAAACAAGCACGGTTCATTAATTTTTGAATCTGAGGTGTAAAATGTGCCATTTCTTCCAAATTGGATACTCCGGTCACACAGTTATCGACATAGAAGGAATGTCGAAGTTTAGAAATGACATCGCGATATTCCTCAGAAACATTTTTAAACAAACGGTGCAGAGAAGCCATTAGAAGAAAGGGACTACATTTGACACCAAATATCACTCTACTAAGTCTGTAGATCATAAAGTCTTCAGTTTCTGAAGGAAAAAGGAAGCGTAAAAAATTTATTTGTTCAGGTGCAACTTACAACTGAAGGAATGCTTTTTCTATAATTGCTGACAGGCCACTACAGTATAATCTGAATTTATCGATTATATCTGGTATGAGTGCAATGAGATTTCTAGTTCTAAACAAACAACCATTCAGGGAGGGATTACCGTGTTCTTTGGAAGAAGAATCAAACACAGGCCTAATTTTAGAGGTTTGACTTGTGTCCACAATCATGGACATGTGCGGCAAAAATGCCCGTCTTTATCCATTTCTTCATCTGACATCTTTTTAATAATTTTCAGTCTTCCACATTCATTAAATTCCTTTTCACATTCAGTCCATTCACATTCATTAAATAAAAAAAATGATATAATCCTTTAAGTAATTCTCTTTCTTTGCACAATTACACATACATATACTTATGCCTTTTCAAGACTATATTCTTATTACTTGGTAACTGCGTATGACATTTAAACGGCAATAACAACTCATACCGCCCATCAGGTAGTATAGTCAAATTATCTTGAAACTTC
>JJRW01S0022273.1:33868-44678 GCA_001188405.1 Loxosceles reclusa
CAGGCGATACAAATTTGTTTGCCTGCTTGTCTGTAGAAGATTAATTACTTTGCGTTGAAATGCAAGATATGTGGTTGCAGCAAAGGGGAAACCGCTCTCTAGTTTGATTCTGTTCCTTATAATCGTTGCTTACACTTTGAGATTCAGTTATTCCTTCAATGTTTTTCTGGGTATTCAAATAAGAGGCTCCACTGTAAAATTGGGCATTAAATACGGATCATCTTAGTGAAAGGTTTCTAAATGCATTTTCTCCTTATTCAATATAAGTGTAATGTCTTTTCATGTGTTCATTGTAATTCTAGTAAAAACACCAAGTAAAAAACTCAAAGCTTGAAGTTCTGATTGTTCCTTAGGAATATTTCCTGATTTCGAACGTAGATTTTGTGTTCTCTAGAACGGAACTTAAGCATCCGACACGATGTTCAATATATTCAGACCCGCATTGATAGAAGTTACTATATATGTATATACATATATATTATACGTATATACATATATATTATACGTATATACATATATATTATACGTATATACATATATATTATACGTATATACATATATATTATACGTATATACATATATATTATACGTATATACATATATATTATACGTATATACATATATATTATACGTATATACATATATATTATACGTATATACATATATATTATACGTATATACATATATATTATACGTATATACATATATATTATACGTATATACATATATATTATACGTATATACATATATATTATACGTATATACATATATATTATACGTATATACATATATATTATACGTATATACATATATATTATACGTATATACATATATATTATACGTATATACATATATATTATACGTATATACATATATATTATACGTATATACATATATATTATACGTATATACATATATATTATACGTATATACATATATATTATACGTATATACATATATATTATACGTATATACATATATATTATACGTA
Organism: Loxosceles reclusa; assembly: GCA_001188405.1. Classification (NCBI taxonomy): domain Eukaryota; kingdom Metazoa; phylum Arthropoda; class Arachnida; order Araneae; family Sicariidae; genus Loxosceles; species Loxosceles reclusa. The sequence goes on from JJRW01S0022273.1 coordinate 34,860, forward strand.
TATACATATATATTATACGTATATACATATATATTATACGTATATACATATATATTATACGTATATACATATATATTATACGTATATACATATATATTATACGTATATACATATATATTATACGTATATACATATATATTATACGTATATACATATATATTATACGTATATACATATATATTATACGTATATACATATATATTATACGTATATACATATATATTATACGTATATACATATATATTATACGTATATACATATATATTATACGTATATACATATATATTATACGTATATACATATATATTATACGTATATACATATATATTATACGTATATACATATATATTATACGTATATACATATATATTATACGTATATACATATATATTATACGTATATACATATATATTATACGTATATACATATATATTATACGTATATACATATATATTATACGTATATACATATATATTATACGTATATACATATATATTATACGTATATACATATATATTATACGTATATACATATATATTATACGTATATACATATATATTATACGTATATACATATATATTATACGTATATACATATATATTATACGTATATACATATATATTATACGTATATACATATATATTATACGTATATACATATATATTATACGTATATACATATATATTATACGTATATACATATATATTATACGTATATACATATATATTATACGTATATACATATATATTATACGTATATACATATATATTATACGTATATACATATATATTATACGTATATACATATATATTATACGTATATACATATATATTATACGTATATACATATATATTATACGTATATACATATATATTATACGTATATACATATATATTATACGTATATACATATATATTATACGTATATACATATATATTATACGTATATACATATATATTATACGTATATACATATATATTATACGTATATACATATATATTATACGTATATACATATATATTATACGTATATACATATATATTATACGTATATACATATATATTATACGTATATACATATATATTATACGTATATACATATATATTATACGTATATACATATATATTATACGTATATACATATATATTATACGTATATACATATATATTATACGTATATACATATATATTATACGTATATACATATATATTATACGTATATACATATATATTATACGTATATACATATATATTATACGTATATACATATATATTATACGTATATACATATATATTATACGTATATACATATATATTATACGTATATACATATATATTATACGTATATACATATATATTATACGTATATACATATATATTATACGTATATACATATATATTATACGTATATACATATATATTATACGTATATACATATATATTATACGTATATACATATATATTATACGTATATACATATATATTATACGTATATACATATATATTATACGTATATACATATATATTATACGTATATACATATATATTATACGTATATACATATATATTATACGTATATACATATATATTATACGTATATACATATATATTATACGTATATACATATATATTATACGTATATACATATATATTATACGTATATACATATATATTATACGTATATACATATATATTATACGTATATACATATATATTATACGTATATACATATATATTATACGTATATACATATATATTATACGTATATACATATATATTATACGTATATACATATATATTATACGTATATACATATATATTATACGTATATACATATATATTATACGTATATACATATATATTATACGTATATACATATATATTATACGTATATACATATATATTATACGTATATACATATATATTATACGTATATACATATATATTATACGTATATACATATATATTATACGTATATACATATATATTATACGTATATACATATATATTATACGTATATACATATATATTATACGTATATACATATATATTATACGTATATACATATATATTATACGTATATACATATATATTATACGTATATACATATATATTATACGTATATACATATATATTATACGTATATACATATATATTATACGTATATACATATATATTATACGTATATACATATATATTATACGTATATACATATATATTATACGTATATACATATATATTATACGTATATACATATATATTATACGTATATACATATATATTATACGTATATACATATATATTATACGTATATACATATATATTATACGTATATACATATATATTATACGTATATACATATATATTATACGTATATACATATATATTATACGTATATACATATATATTATACGTATATACATATATATTATACGTATATACATATATATTATACGTATATACATATATATTATACGTATATACATATATATTATACGTATATACATATATATTATACGTATATACATATATATTATACGTATATACATATATATTATACGTATATACATATATATTATACGTATATACATATATATTATACGTATATACATATATATTATACGTATATACATATATATTATACGTATATACATATATATTATACGTATATACATATATATTATACGTATATACATATATATTATACGTATATACATATATATTATACGTATATACATATATATTATACGTATATACATATATATTATACGTATATACATATATATTATACGTATATACATATATATTATACGTATATACATATATATTATACGTATATACATATATATTATACGTATATACATATATATTATACGTATATACATATATATTATACGTATATACATATATATTATACGTATATACATATATATTATACGTATATACATATATATTATACGTATATACATATATATTATACGTATATACATATATATTATACGTATATACATATATATTATACGTATATACATATATATTATACGTATATACATATATATTATACGTATATACATATATATTATACGTATATACATATATATTATACGTATATACATATATATTATACGTATATACATATATATTATACGTATATACATATATATTATACGTATATACATATATATTATACGTATATACATATATATTATACGTATATACATATATATTATACGTATATACATATATATTATACGTATATACATATATATTATACGTATATACATATATATTATACGTATATACATATATATTATACGTATATACATATATATTATACGTATATACATATATATTATACGTATATACATATATATTATACGTATATACATATATATTATACGTATATACATATATATTATACGTATATACATATATATTATACGTATATACATATATATTATACGTATATACATATATATTATACGTATATACATATATATTATACGTATATACATATATATTATACGTATATACATATATATTATACGTATATACATATATATTATACGTATATACATATATATTATACGTATATACATATATATTATACGTATATACATATATATTATACGTATATACATATATATTATACGTATATACATATATATTATACGTATATACATATATATTATACGTATATACATATATATTATACGTATATACATATATATTATACGTATATACATATATATTATACGTATATACATATATATTATACGTATATACATATATATTATACGTATATACATATATATTATACGTATATACATATATATTATACGTATATACATATATATTATACGTATATACATATATATTATACGTATATACATATATATTATACGTATATACATATATATTATACGTATATACATATATATTATACGTATATACATATATATTATACGTATATACATATATATTATACGTATATACATATATATTATACGTATATACATATATATTATACGTATATACATATATATTATACGTATATACATATATATTATACGTATATACATATATATTATACGTATATACATATATATTATACGTATATACATATATATTATACGTATATACATATATATTATACGTATATACATATATATTATACGTATATACATATATATTATACGTATATACATATATATTATACGTATATACATATATATTATACGTATATACATATATATTATACGTATATACATATATATTATACGTATATACATATATATTATACGTATATACATATATATTATACGTATATACATATATATTATACGTATATACATATATATTATACGTATATACATATATATTATACGTATATACATATATATTATACGTATATACATATATATTATACGTATATACATATATATTATACGTATATACATATATATTATACGTATATACATATATATTATACGTATATACATATATATTATACGTATATACATATATATTATACGTATATACATATATATTATACGTATATACATATATATTATACGTATATACATATATATTATACGTATATACATATATATTATACGTATATACATATATATTATACGTATATACATATATATTATACGTATATACATATATATTATACGTATATACATATATATTATACGTATATACATATATATTATACGTATATACATATATATTATACGTATATACATATATATTATACGTATATACATATATATTATACGTATATACATATATATTATACGTATATACATATATATTATACGTATATACATATATATTATACGTATATACATATATATTATACGTATATACATATATATTATACGTATATACATATATATTATACGTATATACATATATATTATACGTATATACATATATATTATACGTATATACATATATATTATACGTATATACATATATATTATACGTATATACATATATATTATACGTATATACATATATATTATACGTATATACATATATATTATACGTATATACATATATATTATACGTATATACATATATATTATACGTATATACATATATATTATACGTATATACATATATATTATACGTATATACATATATATTATACGTATATACATATATATTATACGTATATACATATATATTATACGTATATACATATATATTATACGTATATACATATATATTATACGTATATACATATATATTATACGTATATACATATATATTATACGTATATACATATATATTATACGTATATACATATATATTATACGTATATACATATATATTATACGTATATACATATATATTATACGTATATACATATATATTATACGTATATACATATATATTATACGTATATACATATATATTATACGTATATACATATATATTATACGTATATACATATATATTATACGTATATACATATATATTATACGTATATACATATATATTATACGTATATACATATATATTATACGTATATACATATATATTATACGTATATACATATATATTATACGTATATACATATATATTATACGTATATACATATATATTATACGTATATACATATATATTATACGTATATACATATATATTATACGTATATACATATATATTATACGTATATACATATATATTATACGTATATACATATATATTATACGTATATACATATATATTATACGTATATACATATATATTATACGTATATACATATATATTATACGTATATACATATATATTATACGTATATACATATATATTATACGTATATACATATATATTATACGTATATACATATATATTATACGTATATACATATATATTATACGTATATACATATATATTATACGTATATACATATATATTATACGTATATACATATATATTATACGTATATACATATATATTATACGTATATACATATATATTATACGTATATACATATATATTATACGTATATACATATATATTATACGTATATACATATATATTATACGTATATACATATATATTATACGTATATACATATATATTATACGTATATACATATATATTATACGTATATACATATATATTATACGTATATACATATATATTATACGTATATACATATATATTATACGTATATACATATATATTATACGTATATACATATATATTATACGTATATACATATATATTATACGTATATACATATATATTATACGTATATACATATATATTATACGTATATACATATATATTATACGTATATACATATATATTATACGTATATACATATATATTATACGTATATACATATATATTATACGTATATACATATATATTATACGTATATACATATATATTATACGTATATACATATATATTATACGTATATACATATATATTATACGTATATACATATATATTATACGTATATACATATATATTATACGTATATACATATATATTATACGTATATACATATATATTATACGTATATACATATATATTATACGTATATACATATATATTATACGTATATACATATATATTATACGTATATACATATATATTATACGTATATACATATATATTATACGTATATACATATATATTATACGTATATACATATATATTATACGTATATACATATATATTATACGTATATACATATATATTATACGTATATACATATATATTATACGTATATACATATATATTATACGTATATACATATATATTATACGTATATACATATATATTATACGTATATACATATATATTATACGTATATACATATATATTATACGTATATACATATATATTATACGTATATACATATATATTATACGTATATACATATATATTATACGTATATACATATATATTATACGTATATACATATATATTATACGTATATACATATATATTATACGTATATACATATATATTATACGTATATACATATATATTATACGTATATACATATATATTATACGTATATACATATATATTATACGTATATACATATATATTATACGTATATACATATATATTATACGTATATACATATATATTATACGTATATACATATATATTATACGTATATACATATATATTATACGTATATACATATATATTATACGTATATACATATATATTATACGTATATACATATATATTATACGTATATACATATATATTATACGTATATACATATATATTATACGTATATACATATATATTATACGTATATACATATATATTATACGTATATACATATATATTATACGTATATACATATATATTATACGTATATACATATATATTATACGTATATACATATATATTATACGTATATACATATATATTATACGTATATACATATATATTATACGTATATACATATATATTATACGTATATACATATATATTATACGTATATACATATATATTATACGTATATACATATATATTATACGTATATACATATATATTATACGTATATACATATATATTATACGTATATACATATATATTATACGTATATACATATATATTATACGTATATACATATATATTATACGTATATACATATATATTATACGTATATACATATATATTATACGTATATACATATATATTATACGTATATACATATATATTATACGTATATACATATATATTATACGTATATACATATATATTATACGTATATACATATATATTATACGTATATACATATATATTATACGTATATACATATATATTATACGTATATACATATATATTATACGTATATACATATATATTATACGTATATACATATATATTATACGTATATACATATATATTATACGTATATACATATATATTATACGTATATACATATATATTATACGTATATACATATATATTATACGTATATACATATATATTATACGTATATACATATATATTATACGTATATACATATATATTATACGTATATACATATATATTATACGTATATACATATATATTATACGTATATACATATATATTATACGTATATACATATATATTATACGTATATACATATATATTATACGTATATACATATATATTATACGTATATACATATATATTATACGTATATACATATATATTATACGTATATACATATATATTATACGTATATACATATATATTATACGTATATACATATATATTATACGATCAAACTGTGTTTTGTAATTTTATTTTATCTGATCATGAGGGGAGTCGTGTCTGGCTTCTGTAGTAGTGTTAATTCCTTACAAATGAGGTAGATCTCACATTGTGTATATTTTTTTGTATATAAATGTTCCATATCCTCTAATTACTTTATTTTTAGTGTACTTTTTTCTCTTTCATCATGCTTTATGGCATTTGTCTGACAATGAAATTGTTTCGTAATTGATGCAATAAATACTGAACGATGGGACTTGTTCCAACATCAATGTCTTTTCATAGGACGAGGGTAGTTAAGTTGACTCTTGTAGAATGGTTAATTGGATACCATCGATGGATTGTTAATTGGGAACTATTGTAAAGAAAAACTTTACTTATGTCGACGGAGGGATTCGAACCAACGGATCTATCATCTCTAGAGTGACCGTTTTACCAGTTAAGCTACGCCGACGGGGTAACTGAGTAGCTTATATTAAAGTCATTTGTGGGTAGACATTACACCATGCGATAGTCGGTTTGTTTCCTTGTTCCGCATATGACAACGGAAATAGTCGTCCAATTCTGTTTTTGGAACATGGTCAGCTGTGGTGGGCTTTTGCTTGTAGCTGACTTCTTATTTTATACTTGTATATCTGAGAGTATGCCTGAGTTATTTTGTAGGATGGGATCTTTAGAATTGGTAAACTTAATTTTGTTAGAGAGAACGAAGATCACTTGGAAGTTGGCTTTTTGTAAAACGGTTGATATTTTAGGGACGATGGATGTAAAAAATGTAATTAGCATATTTTCACACACTGAGCTATCACATCAAACAATAAAGAACTCTCAGGTGAGAAAATCGGAGTTAATGATGTTTGGGTTGAAATGCTTTTTCAACTGCAAAGGATTTAAGGAGAAAAAGTTCTTTTTCCAGTGAAGCGTTATTCGAATAGAGTGTTGAGGCACGGAAAACAAAGGTCTCGTAAGTTGATTACTTCTGTTGAAAAGTATGATGCGACACGGCATGAAGAAAGAGTAATATTGAGTTGGGCTTGTGGTAGACTGATGCATTCATGATGAGAACATCAAGAAAAGGAATAGATCTTTCTTTCTTTCTCAATTTACAGTATAAATCGGATGCATTTGTTGATGAAATTCATGATGATGACCAAACTGGCTAAGTTTTCGGGAAATCCGGTATACAAGAAAAACGTATCGCCGAGACTTTGAAGGTGCAAAATGAACTTTACGTTTCGCTTTTAGAAAGAATCAGTTTTGATAAAAGAGTGCAAAGAAAAATTAATACCGTCGAAATTCGAGTCGGCATCATCCTACAAATATAGTGACTTGCGTTACAGTAATGGGAAAAGTGTTGTTGTTGAACACAATCGTTGAAAAAGGGTTGTTGGACACAATTGTTGGAAAAAAACATTATCCTCTGCGCAAAGTCTATCAACTCAATATTCTACCAAAAGGATGCATGCCCAATATGACAGGGTGTGGATCAGTTCCATCTCGTCCATCTTCATCTCTTGTGGGGGAAATTTTCTCATAAAGGAAAACATGTCCTTCC
>JJRW01S0022297.1:18588-31303 GCA_001188405.1 Loxosceles reclusa
GGTCTCTGCAATTTTACGGATTTTTAGACATGGTCAGCCATGCTGGGCTTTTGCCTGTTGCTGACTCTCATTTTGTATTTGTATTTGTAAATACATCACCTGTGCAATGTTTTCTATTTGATGATCTGCATCTGAGAGCAATAAACTTCTTGACTGCCATCAATGTGGTAAATTTACCTGGTGTTTTAGGAAGAACAACAGTGAAACAAGAAATAGATTTGGCAATTGACGTGGAGAACCCAATCATATATAGATGTCAAGGAAGAATCAAATGACAGTAGAGATGTCTCTAAGATCTCCAATAAGTACGATGTATCACTATATTTCCTAAACGTTTACAAAAACTGGGATTTGTGATAGAAATTGGGAGGTGATTGCTTCCCATTAGATCTGGTGTCACTGACCAAGACAAGGCTATTCCAAGTGAAGGGGAGGCACATGGCAAGATCATGAGAAGATCTGTATGTTCTATGAATATATAAGTAAGAGAGCTTTCGTTTGGAAGTACAAAGTCACTCGCTTGTAAAAACTCTTCTAATATCACTTCCTTTGTGTTACAAAGCTGACTGCCCCAAAGTGTATTGTGTGTATTAAAATTACCTACAATTAGCAATGGAAAAAAGTTTGAGAAGTTACTGCAGATATTATTTTGAAATTTTACATATGGGACTGGCATAAATGTTTACTAAAGTTAAAGAAATTCAACCACCAATTTTAACCGTCACACTGCTGTAAATTAGATATTTTGACGTAAGGTGAGTGAGGAGTTGTGCGATGGACACCGTTAGGTTCGAGTCGAAGACTCGAGCTGTTTTCTGTACCCGCATTGTATGCATGCTCCTGACTCCGTCTTCTATACACTTTGTACCAGTGAATATCACCAGGATCTTTCTTCCGTTTCTCTGGACCATGTCCCATACGCAAGTCGGGCATGCTCTAAGCCTGTCAAGCACGCTCGTCACCGGACAGTGTCGGGCCAGCACGGAGAAAACCTCAATACTACCCTCTGACGAACCTCGAGTGGCGGATTCGGGCTCGTCTCAATTCCTAAAGTCCAGGAAAGCCTGGCCTGACAGAACGGTTCACTCTCTGCTCCGACGGGCAGAGCAGAGAGTGACCCGCAGGTCACTACGCGTGCGAAGTCTACCCACATCCTTCCTAGTGTAAGGGCAAAGGCTGACAGATTTTTTCCTTCAGGGGGGCGAGACTAGGAAACGTGTCTCATTCCCTCTTATCATGGCACTTCTTCCCCCATTCCAAGTTAAACTGGTCTGCTCTTCCGCCTTGCCACTCTAGTGGCTTCCTGCCAGTAATAATTTTCCCGCTCCCAAGGCCAGAACCCCCAGGCGCGTCGGGGATTCTAGCTCGTTCAAAAAAAAAAAGCCTCTCAACGTGGGCCAACGTTGGATGGGTCCACCAAACGCAAACGTGCGGTGAGTTGAGACACACATAATCATACACTATGCATAGTTACACAACTACGTGCAATGCTCACAGTGCTATCAACATAGATAAGCCACCTCACACCACGTCTAAATTCACTTTAAAGACCTTACGCTCGGTATCGGACTCTATAGAAGAGCCGACGGTCGAGCTTATTGGTTCAGTCTGTCCCGCTTGACTTTTCCAGTCCTTCTACTGAAAAACTCAGAGTTCTCGATCTGTAGTGACACCCGGTTCCAGCTACCGGACATTTTCTCTAGCCACACGACAGAGTGTCAGTGCTCCGGCGGTCGTCTCTCAATAGCACTTCGCTCCATACTTTCTGGAGAGAAGCCCCTTAGGCGTCAGGTCAGTCGCTTACCCAGCCTCTGGCCGAGTGCTCGAGTAGCCAACTTAGTTACATTGGATGGCTGTGCCTAGTATTCGCACTTTTTAAAACAGTCATGGACGCCCATCTCCATGCCCGATTTGAGAAACAAGGCTCGTGTCATGCCGATACACGACATTGGCCTCCTCTTATGCCACAAAACTTTGTGCCCCCTCACTCTTTAGCACCATTGATCTCGTAAACGTTCAGTGTAGTTCCCAGACCCACGTGGGATAAATCTCGGACGTAAGTGAGCCGTCCACTTTCTCGGATCAAGTAACGGCAGTACGACACTGCTCCGGAAGAGTCCAGTCTGCCAGACATCCGCAGGACCAAAGGCACTAGGTTGTTTTAAATCGGCAGTCGTATGTCGCGATCCTCAGGCTTTTGACGGCTACCCCTATGGGGGTTCCAGTCGATCATGTCCTTCCGTGTTAGGCCATAGTTTGCTCTTAACTTTCATCCCCACTGTCTTTCTACACAAGTTGTGAGATGCCGTGCCATGATCACTGGGGGAGGGGTGTCCCTCTCAACTCCATCTTCCGCCGGTTGCATAGCTTCTAGACAGGAGAGGTTGGAGTTTATAAGTCACGCCAGTTCTGCTAACTCGTGTTTTGCAGCCGGTGTTTGTATACCGATCGACGGGTTCGCACGAGAGCGAAGATCCTGTGTAACTGCTGCTGTGTGTGGGACATTCTAGCTCGTAGCGGCGAGCATCTCCGCTAGCGCTGCCACAACTTCATGCCGGGGTTGAGCGGTGTTTCGTCCTATGGAGATAGGCCGGAAATCTCCCGTGGCCGGTAACCATCTGCGTTAAGTGGTAGCCCAGGTCTTTGTATGGCGTCGCTCCCACTTTGGGGACGATTTCATAAGTCAATCGACCGGTCGATGAGGTATCCCAACGCCTTTGCCATGCCTTCATTGTATTCGAGATGAATCGTTTGTTGTACTGTGCAGTACTTGGAGGGACGTTCCATGTTATAGAGCTTAGGCGAGAGCCAGTTTTCGCTAACTGGTCAGCCACCTGGTTTCACGGGGTCCGGCAGTGGCCGAGCACCCACAGCAGTTCGACAAGACGTCTACTGCGCTGTGAGCACACTGCCCGGGATAGTCCCCCAGATAAGAGGGGTTAGGTTCTTCAGTGTCTCGATTAGCAAGCACTGAGAACCGACAAGCTGTCGGATAGTATTCTGACAACTGTGTGGGTGGTAGGTCGGCCACCCATTCTACCGCTTTCTGCAGGGCCATGACCTCTGCTTGAAAGACGGTTGCCCCTCCGTTGTCTGAATTTCAGGCTGTGCTCCAGTTCCCAGTCTTTAAGTACACAAAATGCACCTCCCACATTGCTTCACTATTTGGAACCGTCGGTGAAGACCTCGTACCCTTCATCCGACTCATCCCCGGCTGTCCAAGGACAAGTCGGGAGATCCGCCGGGGGTACTCTCCAAGGTTCCACCTCTGGCTCCAAGAGTGCCTCCATGGTTTCTACATGGAATCAAGGACGTTGTATTTTTATCCCCCGAAAAAAGGCGGCTTCCTGGGAAACCACCGTCCAACGGGAGACGCCTGCCAGTACGCATAAAGCGTTATTCGAGACCGTTTTATAGGATCTGAAAATACGAATCGCACAGACCATTTGAATGGAGGCTAGGATTTTGACTTCGCGGACATTACCCTATGCCATCCACCATGCACCGGCAGCATACACCACCATCCGCTCTATAGCATATTTGTATAGCATTCTAAGTGCGCCACCTTTCAGTCCCCACGCTGCCCGGGAAAAGTATGCAAGTAGACTCGTCACTTGCTCTACTCTTTCCTTTACCCGATGCAAGTGAGGGAAGGAACTTGGACTCTTATCGATCGTTACTCCTAAAACCTTGTCGCATGACTCAATAATTGAGACTCCCATCCTGAAGTAATGCTTCAGCCTACTCAGGACCTTCCCACGGACGACAAATATCGCCTGAGCCTTGGGAACGCTGAACCGGATGCGGTAGGCCACACTCCACATTATTTTCTCTAAAGCTTCATTTACTCCTACCTGCAGTTCCCCAGATGTGTTCGCGGAAACTATAAGAGTAAAGTCATCAGCGTATGCTTGGATAGTACGCCCTTCGAGATCGAGTGCTAGCGTGCTATTTGCCACCAAGTTCCAAAAGAACCTTGTGGAGTCCCACGCGCCAGCTGCCTTTCCAATATCACTTCTTCGCTACTACTCTGCTATCCGAAAGATAAGATAGGAGTGTCCCCTAGGTGTTACAGGGACAGCACATCTCTTTTAACTGTTGGAGTATGTCTGGCCACCACACCATATCAAACCCTCCTTCCACGTCAAGCGACACTACCGCCGTGTATAGTCCTTCAAGTTTGTGCTTCTGAATTTCATTTATCAGGTGCCACAGAGCCATCGCCGCACTACGTCCCTTCCTGAAGCCGTACTACGTCGACTTCATGAAGCCTGATCTCTGTGTGAAAGCAGCGTCGGAACAATAGCAACCGTTCAAGTACTTTCCCTAAAGTGGACAGCAGGCAGATTCATCTCCTGCATTTAGGATGTTTAGGATCCTTTCCAGGCTTAGTCAGAAGCACAAGCTTTCCGCACTTGTAGTCAGTTGGGAACACCCACGTCCTGACTTTACGTGATTCAACGTACTACGTTGAACACTGCAGGTAGCACGTTCGGTTTCGACTCGTGGAGTCTTTGCACAATCTGTTCGTTGAGTTTGTCTAGACCCGGGACTTGACCTTTCGGTAGCCACCTAACGATTCTGTCGATTTTCTTCCTTGCAAACATCGCATCTGGACGGGTGTCCGGTGCTTGTCGCACTGCCAAGCGCATCTCCCTTTGAGTCCGCGTGTCGTTCTCTTTGTCGTCCTTCGGGTAAAGGATGTGCAGTATGACACTTAAGGTCCCGTGTATGTTGGCGGTAAGTGCTCTGTTCCGTTTCCGAACATTAGTGTACATCACCCGTTCGCGAGCCTTGTCTCCTGCCAGTTTAAACACTGTTCGGAAAGGGTCTGCGTTCGCGGCTTCGCAGAACCCGTTCCAAGACTCATGCATCGCCTGGTTTATCAGTTTCTTACACTTCACCCGATTAGTTTTAAAAGTGAGGCATTTCCTTTTGCCCGACCTTGGCGAGCACCAAACGGATCAGTTGGTGCTTGGTTCGTTTAGCACCTGTTGAGATGGCGTAACTTTGTACGCATATTGTTGTGAGCTCTCATACTAGCCACCTCCACCTGTGCCGCTGTTCTGGCGCTCTCCAAACTAGCAATGAGACCCATAGCGATCCGCGATATCGCCGTTGCGAATCACTCCCAGTTCATCCATTTCATGTTCAATCTTAGTTGGTGGGCATGCTTAGTCGGTTCCAACTAATGCCGAAGTCCACGTATTGGTAGTCTCCGCAAGTCTCGGTAGGCGTTACGCGCCATCCTTCGACCCGTTTTGCGAGTCGTTCTGAGACCATCGTGACATTGATCCAGCTCTCCCCTCGAGGTCCGCAAAAGGTTCCTCTGCGAGTCAACTGCGTTGACTATGTGCAATCTGTTTTCCGATGCAAACTCAATGTTACTTCTCGTTCGCGTCGATCGGTCCACCTACGACCTCACAAGGAGCCCTTGGCATTCCAATCCCCACCGACTATTAGACCGCAGTTCTTATTTGCGGTTTGTAGTTCTTTAACTGCGTCAAACAACGAATCTTGCGGTCCTTGCGGAGTCACATATATTGATGCTAGGCATATGTCGCCTCTCGTGCCAGTTACTTTTATAGCTACTACGTTCGGAGTAGATCTTATTTCTATGACCGACAGGTCGCTATTGGGAAGTAAGACTGCACAAAGCGGTTTTCTTCTCTGACTGATAGATACGGTAATTCTTCGGGAATTCCCGGAGTTGGTATCGTTCCGGGTCCTTCAGGTTCCCGACTACGGGTTCCTGCAAGAGTACTTCTCTGTAACGCTCCTCTCCTCGGAAGTCTTGGGCTACGTACGTGTGTCCAATGTTGTATTGGATCACTCTTAGCATTCTGGCATCTTTGCTGGAGCCATCCATTAACACTTCTGTTTGGCTGCCTGCAACTCTCTCAGGTAGAGTGGACATTTGGCGTCGTAGGTCGAGGGCCCGACATCCATATTTTTATCTGTGTCCTCTCCATGTTTTTCACATGGGCCGCAGCATCGCTGTTGACTGTCACAGTCAGAGAGTCTGTGTGGCCCTGCGCACTTGAAACAAACCTGGTCTTTCGTGCACTTGCGATGCGTGTGCCCGAAGCCTAGGGAACGGTAATACCTCAGCACCGACACGAATCGCTCTATTCTGTGAGTCACCCAACCACAGCACAGGCTTCTCTTTCTCAAAAGTTTGTCCGATTTTCCAGGTGAGCACTGAAAAACCCAGTGTTTAGTTTGGCCCTGTCTTCCCTTAATAGGGAACAGTGCCTTGGGGCTGCTATCCCTGAATACGGAACTATCTTGTAGCCCTTTCGTTACCGTTTCTGCTGTTGATGATTCAGGGAAGTCATAAATGATAACCCTTATCATCCTTGCCTTCGGTATGACAGTCTTTATTGCCGTCTTTGTCACCTCAATCTTCTCAGTTGCCGTTTTGAGCGAGGCAACTGCCTTCTATAACTCCACCAGGATACCACTATTCCTGGTCTTTCTCTCTGATTTTATGCCGCCGTCCACTTTTTGTGGGTCAACCTCTTTGACAAGGAGCTGTCTCAACTCCTGCGGCGTCTTTTCATTCTCCCCTTGAGAATATAACATCATGATATTCTTCTTAACATATCTTCTCCTCTTCCGCTTCACTGATTTTACGCCGCCATCCACTTTTTGTGGGTCAACCTCTTTGACAAGGAGCTCTCTCAACTCCTGCGGCGTCTTTTCATTCTCCCCTTGAGAATATAACATCATGATATTCTTCTTAACATATCTTCTCCTCTTCCGCTTCTTTTCTGTTTGAGGCTTGTCTTTTGCATTTCCAGCCCTCTCTGTGAAGTCTGGCCTCTTCGACCTCTTCTTTTTCTTCACAGTCTTCTACTCTCCCTCATCCTCCGTATCCTCTACATTTTCCTCCTATCGGGCGTTTTAGATAGACAATCGAACTCCTTCGGTCCTGTGCGATGGACAGCGATAGACACCTTCGGTCCTGTGCGATGGACAAGTCGTAGCCAACGAAAGGTGTAACTTAAAGAAAGCCGCATCACCGCGGTTAATAAACCACTTGGGTGAAGCAAAATTCACTTACGCGACAAGTCAAGCTATTCATCAGTAGGTCACTCGAATAAAACACAACTTAAGTGGTTGTTTACAGTGATGCGTGTTCACCAACATATTAGTATAGTCTACGATACATCGCATGCCAACGGAATTATTTGGTTCTTCATACAAGAGACGACGTATCATCGTTTTGGCATAAAAGCTAAGTATAAATTAACAACTAACAAATGTTTATTTAAGATTCAGTGTATTACAGATGCAAGAATAAAATGAAGCTAGCACATTTAATGGTATAATAGTTCATTTGTTACTTATATATATATGCAAGTTTATTCTTTATTACAACACAACTCATTAGAGGTGTGTTCAGGGTTACTTCTTTTTTTTACAAAATATCCTTCCTCAGAAATGGAACAATCAGATAAGTGTAACAGTGTGAAATTATTCTTACCAAACACAAAATATAAAATACAGTAATACCAGTGTTCAATACAAAATAAATTACCGCCCACAAAGCAATCCATGTAAACAATAGTATGATACGAATGCAAAAGCAGCAGCACTAAGGAAAATTATTTTGATAGATAATGGAATCACTTCGAATTCAGAGGTATGAGGGAGGTCAAAGGACAGACCAAAAGAAAAAAATAGTCCTAAGGGCTACAGGATAGAGAGCTCGCAGTTTTAACCTGATAAAACCAAAGAATGTAAAATTCATTTTTACATGTCCATCTCAAAGGGAGTTCCAACTAGTAAAGGGCTCTAATAACCGATTTATTTATAACGTTCCTACCATGCAGTATGTAATGTCCACCAACAAATGACTTCGATATAAGCTACCCAGATAAGCGTCGGCGTAGCTTAACCGGTAAAACGGTTCATCTGGAGGTGAATTTTCCGGGTTCGAATCCGGGCGTCGACAACTTTTCTTTACAAAAGCGCCAGACCAGGGACTCGCATGAGTGGTCAAGGACCCAACAGTTGGATCCACCACTCGAGGTCAGGTCGTACATTGACCTCTTTTTCAAGTAGGGGAGACAGTAATGTCCCCCCACAAAGGACTTCAAAATAAGCTACCCTCATGCTTGTCGTCGTAGCTTAAATGGGAAAGCAGTAGCTCCGGAGCTAAACGTTCCTGGTCCGAATCCGGGCGTCAACAACTTTTCTTTACAAGTGGCTATGAAGAAAGCTATTAATCAGAAACAGAAATATATCCCGACTCCAAATTCCATCACCTTGATTATTAAAATAATCGAAAGACAATGTAGTGAAATTAGTGAGATCAAGAAAAAAAGAATGGAGTCTCTTCCTTCAGACCACGGGAAGATATTCCTTCCTCTCCATTTCAAACTTCTTGCACACAGAAGATGTAGTACACCCGCTTCTGAATCACCACATTCCTGTTTATTATATTCCCTTGTTTGTATATATAAACCAACACTTCTTCGTGTGATTTCAATTGAGGCGCAAGTAAAAATTTCATCTAAACGATATTTCCAAAATTGCGAAATATGGTCTCAAAAAACAATACTCGAATCCGGTGCTAGATATGCAACCAAGTCGGTGAAAAGGAAACGAAATCCTTCAAAAGAAAGGGAGAGAAAAGTTTTATTTCAAATTGATAGTGACGTGGGTAATAATAAATCAAGCTTTCTAAAAAGACACAAGGATTAAAAAAGAAAAGTGAGTGGGGAAGAATCGTGAGTGATTTGAATTTGTCGAAAATAGAACATTTTATCTTCATCTGTCACCGTTCGCCAGCAATATTTCATCACTCTGTCGCGGGGTAGAAATATGGTATCTGCCATATCTTTGATTCCAAAGTGATTTTATTTTTCAAAAGTCCATTGCTGAATAGAGAAGTGCATATACTTTTTTTCAGCTTCAAACTTTCGTATAAAAGTACCATGGCCGACACAAAAATCGGCGTGTTTAATGCTGATGTAAAAAACATTCAGAAACGCGTTGTGAGCGTGAAATTATTATAATTATACTGGGTGAGTCTAAATTATTATTACAACATAAGAGGGGTAAATAGTACCCATCCAGACGAGCAATAATGACCATGGAACACAGGATCGCATTCCACTCTGTGAGGCAGGAAAGAGTAAAGTGGAAACGCGTCGAGCCTCTGACGTCGTTAGGTATGCAAATGTACAATGAAAAGAAGCAGCACGGTAGGGTACGTAGACAGCCAATCAGATCACACGTTGACAAACATAGAGACTACTGGGTCAGAGTGCCGCGTTATTTGGAGTTCTCTGTTCCAACGTTTCGACATGATTGCACACGTCTTCTTCATGGTCTGAAGGTGAAAATGGTTTCACCTTCAGACCCTGAAGAAGACGTGTGCAATCATGTCGAAACGTTGGAACAGAAAACTCCAAATGACGCAACACTCTGACCCAGAAGTCTCTGTTTGTTGATGACTGGCCGCGAAAGCCTTCGAAGTTTAACAGATCACACGTTGTCCTTTAAAAACGGCACAACAGCCACGCTTGAAAGAAGTACCTTGATAACATCGTCCGAAGCATTTCGTTAAGGCAGTGGCAGATTATATATATACGAGGAATTGGCAGATATGCACGTTACATACGGTGAAGAAAAAGGGAATGGGCGTGACGAAGGAAGATTGTACGAGCAGAGGTTTCCAACGCGTCGTATTCCAAGTCATCTGACCTTCGCCAGTGTCGATCGACGACTGCGAGATACCGGTTCGTTTGCCATCTGAAACAGCAATGCAGGACGATCGCGATATGACGAAAGCCAGAAATGGAGGAGCGAATCTTGGCCAGCATTGAAGAAGCTTCTTCCACAAGTACGCGAGTGGTGACATACGAAATGGGTATTTCTCAGAATGTGGCGTGGCGTATTTTGCATGAGGAACACAAGCATCCCTACCACGTGCAAAAGGTGCAATGTTTAAACTAAGATGATTATCCCTGCCGAGCAAAGACAATGTACAGTGGATGCTCGTGACGAAGAATACCTATCCGCGATTTCCTGCACTGGTATTATTTAGTGATGAGCCAATATTCAGCAGGAACGTGATTTTTAACATGCGCAATGAACACGTTTGGTTTGACAGCAATCCACACTTCACTACCCTACGTAAACACCAGTAGAAATTTTCTGTTCACATCTGGTCAGGTATCCTTGGTGATTCCATGGTAGTTCCTTACATTTTCCCAGACCGTTTGATCAGCGCAACATACCGTATCTTCTTGGAAAAGTGCTTCCTAGTTTGTTGCAGGCTGTTTCGCTCGCCATCCAGAGAGACGTGGTTTATGCACGATGGAGCCCCAGCACACTCTTCCAGCACGGTCCTGCATTCCTGGATACCACAGATCCCGCACGATGGATCGGACTTGGCGGACCTGTGGCTTGGCCTCCTCTCTCACAGGACCTCAACCCACTGGACTATTTCTTCTGGGGGCATGTGAAATCTTTAGTGTACGAAATGCCTGTGGACTCGGCTGAAGATATTGCAAGAATCATTGTTTGCTGCAGACAAAATTAACACAACACTCGGAATATTCGAGAGGGTGCGCCAGTCATTCTTTCGCCGGTGTGAGCTGTGCGACGACATGCGTGGCCACCACTTTGAGAACTTGCTTTGAGTTTTTCGCTGATCAATAAATCAGATTGTTCTTTTGGTATCTTTTCGTATCGTTCATTCCCTTTCCCAACACTGTTGTCAGTTCATGTCGAAATTCAAATTGTACTCCTCTCTGTCTCGCAGAGAGGAATGCGACCCTATGTTCCATGGTCATTATTGCTCGTCTGGATGGTTATTATCACCCCTCTTATTTTGTCTCTACTGATCAGCCCAACATTGGTCCAGCCTTGGCAAGTGAAACAGCTGAAAATTTCGTGATAGATCTAAAAGTCCTTGGTAAGTGGTCGGAAGTAGATTGTACTGCGAATAGGTCAGGCAATTGCTGCAGATTACGAGGAGGTGGTTTGTGAGATCTGAGCTGGGTTTTCGCGACTTCTCAACTATGTGTAATAAGATTAATATCCGACGATTTGGGGGAAGGGGCAAGACATCATATGGAATTCCTTATCATTCTCTTCAAGCCGTTGGAGCAGAGTTTTGGTTTTGTGGCACGCGACGTTATCCTGCTGGAAGTTACGAGTTTTGGAAGGGGAACGCAGAAGTCATGAATAAGTGTAACTGGTCAGCATGGATATAGACATAGTCCACAGCCTTCACTCTGTGTTCTCCAAAAAAACCACTGGTCCGAAGTTCGTCCATGGGAACGTCCCCCATAAGCATAATTTAGTACTGGCCTGTGCTGAGTAGTTGTTCTTCTGGAAAACGTCGCACCCTGACTCGGCCACCAACGTGATGTAACAGGAATCATGATTCATTTGACCAGGCAACTCTTTTCCATCGTTCCATGGTCTAATCGTGATGTTTATGTGCCTGTGTTACAGTCGGGATTGACGATGTTGGGTCAACACAGGTACACGTGATGGTCGTCTGCTGTGGAGTTCCATGTACAATAAATTACAATGAACTGTGTGCGTAGAAACTCTGAATTGCATTGTATTCGCAGCTGCCTATTTCGCTTTACTAATCGGGAAAGCCTTGTTGATGAGTCCTGGATGCCCAATGCCTTGGCATCTACTGGAGGTTTCATGGTCATTTATCCATTTCTGATAGGTACGAACGACGGCAGCTCGCGAAGGGCCAACGAGCTTTGCTGTTTCCGAGAAATTCGTTCTGAGCCTACAGGCCACCAATATGTCACCGGGAAAACAAATTTAAATCACTAGTATTCTCCATTTGGCGCACAAGGAAGAGCCGACGAAATGATCGCTTTCTATCCGTGGAACATGTTATATACCTTCCTTACTCCTGTCGCCAATCCAGTAGCGCAGTGGTACCCGTGACGGGCCACTGTGCTGAGGAGCCCGGATTCGAGTCCCGGCCGGCATAGGCGTACGTGTTTGTCTTCACCTTGTTCATGTTCATCTCGTGTTTTAACAGTATGATCTTAATCGGTTCTTAAGCCATAAAACACCAGTCATCATCATCCTCCTACTCCTGTCACGTGCCCTCCGCGTCAGCCAATCGCGCTCATTTCCTGCGTATGGGGTGGTAATAATGTTTCGGACGATCGGTGTAAAATGTAGTTTTGGAAATTTTCTTCAATGTCCCCAGAACTGCAGGCCTGAGTTCCATTCCAGAAGGTATATGTAACAGATCTCCTTTTCCTTAATTATACATAAAATCCATCACTAGATCATAGAGGCGATGAATTGATTCCTGCTCACAACGTTCCCACTTTAATCCATCTGCTTTTAGATTAATTTAAATCTAATAGAGATTACCGGAAAATCCTGTTCTTTCACTCTTATTCGAAGGAAAACATTTCTACCTAACTGTGCCCCGCCCACTTCAAGTGTGCATTTGAATGCGATCATTGAACTGACGCGGGAAGTCACATCACAAGGAATGTAAATTAGAATTAATACGATAGAAAACAAATTTATTTCAAGGCTAGATCTTCCTGGCTGGACGGATACAGAATTTGTCACAATAAAATCTAACATAATAAGCCAAAATGACATGTCGTGTTTGAGGAGACCCAGAAAAGGTTTTATTAGAAACCCGTCTAGCCCAGGCCATCCAGGACTAATTAAGAATATAAAGCAAAGTTACTTTTCA
>JJRW01S0022332.1:46785-61185 GCA_001188405.1 Loxosceles reclusa
GTACCCCACTGTAAAAAAAAAACTTTACTTACGACGACGCCGGGATTCGGACCAACGGATCTGTCATCTCTAGGGTGACCACTTTACCAGTTAAGCTACGCCGACGAGGTAACTGAATAGCGTATATTAAAGTCATTTGAGGGTGGACATTACATCCTCTCCCACTTGAAAGAGAGGTCATGGTATGAACCTGACCTCGAACGGTGGACCTAACGTTTGGGTCCTCGGCCACTAGTGTGAGTCCCTGTTCGGGCGTCATTTGTAAAGAAAAACATTATTTATGTCAACGCCGGGATTCGAACCAATGGATCTGTCATGTCTAGAGTGACCGCTTTACCGATTAAGCTACGCCGTATTCTGTCCGGCGGGGCTCTGCACCACTAGGCCACTGAACCGAGGCTCTGAACCTGGTCGAGAGGGATCGGCCAGGTCAACCCACCCGAGGGGTGTCCGACGACTGCCTCCCCCCCGATATGACGACGGATATTAATATCAGTACTAGCTCTGTTGGCTGTTCTGCTCCGGCGTTCAGCCAGCTTGGGTGAACCTAGTACCGAATTCTGCGGTTGTAGCATAGCTCCTCTGATTCTGAGAACGCAGCGGCTGGGCCGCTAGTACCCTCTTACTGAGGCGTGGAGGCGGTGACTAGCCCGAGAGGGCATTGTCTAATACACAGAGGCTTACGCCGACGGGGTAACTGAGTAGCTTATATTAAAGTCACTTGTGGGTGGACATTACACCACTTCGTCAATATATTGCTTAAAATAAATTTCAATAAGTTAAGTTTTACGTATCTTTTTATTTACGGCTCAGCACTAGGTAGTTCACTGAATAGCACTGTCGACTTCCAGCCAGATTGTCAGCATGTTACAATGTCCACCCACGAAAGACTTCAAAAATAAACTTGCCAGATAGCGTCGGCGTAGCTTAACCGGTTAAAGCGATCACTCTGGAGCTCTGGAGATGACAGATCCGTTGGTTCGAATCCCGGCGTCGACAGTTTTTTTACAATGTCGAACTCATACACTTCAGAGTTTCTATAAGAAAACATTCTTGACAGAATATGTAAAGAAACCAATACTTGCGTCTGATTCAGGTCTCTACTCGTAACTACGTTGTCTACTCGTCTTGTGACCTCACTAAAGTCATTTGTTTTTTAAACCTAACCTGTTGTTTTTGTTTTCTTGCGAGAGGCATATTTTGTTAAAAGTGTTTGGCATTCTGGTTAGTTTGTTATTAAGAGTCCGGGGTCGGGTTAATTATGGCTGTTACAACATTTGACAATTCTAAACTACATTCTAAGCCCAATTGTATTTCCGTGATTGACTTCAGAACTCAACAAATAAAAAAAAATTGAAAAAGTATTACTTAAAATAATCGAATCCAGGCTAATAATAGCCTCTGGTAAATTAAAACTGTACTTGCACAAAACCGGCATCAAATTCTGGTGAATTATGGACTTGCAGAGTTTCTGCCAAATGAAATTCTGTCAGCGAATGCGAAATTAAAGAAAAATTTGAAGTAGCCAATGAGAGCCTTGCTCATTAAAAATCAGACCTTTGTCGTTTCAACGCGGATTCGAAATGTGAGACGTTCTGGAGGGTTTGCAGAGTTAAGGCAAAAAGTAACTTTTTCCTCCTCCAGAGGTTCCAGTTCCGAAGAAGTTAAGATAAACTCCTTTCGGATGCTGTATTAATCCGTTCAGTCAAGCTTAGGGGAAAAAAAAAAGATAAGCTTAGTTTTTCTTTTCACTCCATAACGTTATTCCATAATGGACTAGGCATTTTGTTTATCTTTTCTACTTAGAAATAGGTCTTACAGTATTAGATAATTTTGCGCACACAAAACGATGGTATTTTCAGGAGTTATCGATGGTCCTAATCTGCCCCAAGTTCACTACCATTGTAAAGAAGCTTGCCTTTTGTCGACGTCGGGATTCGAATCTACGGATCTGTCATCTACGAAGTGACCGCTTTACCCATTAAGCTACGCCGACAGGTATCTGAGCAGCTTACGATCGAAGTCTTTTGAGGGTAGAACCTTATACTATTTTATTGTGGGAAGTGTTAAGTTTTCTTGATACCTTACAACAGTTGTGACTTCGAAACTGTGCGTTTGCCAACTAATCATTCAAAGTCAATAATTAATCCTAGAATTATTTTGCTTCGACCGGCCTCGTACTTCTCGATTTTGCAACCGATTCCTTCCCGATTTATATATCCCCCTTTTTTAGTTTCTCCCATTTTTTCATCCCATCCTTTGCAACGTTTTACCACGGCTATCTTGAATACCAAGCCTCGAACTGACGATTATCTTTTCTGACGTCACTCGTTGATGATTGGTTGCATACTACCAACGTCTGTTACGTCTGTGGGCTCACTGCCAATACGAAACGGGTGACGTCAAAAAAGCAGTTCGATTAGAAGCGGAGTTTTGTTCCAGTCTGAGGCCTGGCGTTTAAAATAGCCCTAGTTTTAACCCCTTTTGTCCCCGACTGAGGTGATGCATTACTCTAGGCTCTTCCCCTATAAAATATTCGATCATGTTTTTATTATTACTCACTATTTAAATGTCAGTTCGAGCTCAGTTAATAAACAGTCGTACATGTTTCCAAGATCCGTAGGTAGGTAAAGATACATCACAGAAGAAAAAGGATAAAGAAATATGCCCTTATAAGAAAAGAAAAGAAAGGAAAGGAAAAAAGCTTAGGAATCTTAAGAACTGGATAATCTTGGCCATTCCAAAAAATGCAAATAAGCGTCACGCACGAACTTTACTGCACCAATGTTTCATTCTCTAGTCTTTTGATACAGTTCAGCATGGAGAGGAAGACATTTAAGAAATGTCTCCCTTGCCTACCAAACAACAAGAGCTGATGCTGCAAATCTTTCAGCTTAAGTCCCAGCAACAGAATGGCGCGGTGCCAGCTTCTTGGGCGGCACACTCATCGGAATTCCAGCCTTTTTTGTGAGAGAGATTAGTATTCTGCTTCACACGGATTGCGACGAAAGAGCTTTGGAAACGTAACAAAATAAAGTTTGACGAGAACGTGCTGAAAAAAATTCATACCCTTCCACTTCAGTACCAGTTTAATCGCTCCGACTATTACTAGTGGATATGTAAAAGAAAAACATCTTCTCATGCAAAGAAAAGACATTTCTGACTTGAATAATTATTCGTTATACTTCGTGACATTTTCAGATTATTGAAACCAATCACATTTATTTATTTACATCACCTCAACAGATGAGAAACCAGTCATAGAGATGAATATATACAAAAAATACATAGTTACATACTATTCAGAGTTTCATTTGTGCATTCACTTTGGAATGCACCAAGAGATAAGAAGAAAATATCGGAAGAAATTACCACTTCATTGAAATATTTACAAAATCGATATGACGAAGAGCGACTGATGGCATTCCTTCTATTCCGCTGGAGTGCAAAAAGCCGATGCGTCCTCGAATTCACTCTGGGAATGTTCATGAAGATATGTTCGAGAAAGTTGGGAATATTAAGGAGGCTGTGCAAAAGTTTGGACAGATACACCAAATGATGATTAACACGTCTGCTTTTGAGTGACGGAAGGAAGAAGAAAGCTCGAAGATCTGAGGCACTTATATCATATATACAGGGTGATCCCGAATTTATGACACAAACTCGAAGGGTTAATACAGGACACTGTAACAATCATTTATTGATTGACGCGGTGAGGCGCAAATACAGGAATATAAGAAAGGAAAGTGTAATGCCCACCCACAAAAAGACTTAAAAAAAAGCACAGAAATCCTCTGTCGCCGTAGCTTAACTGGTTAAAGCAGCTCTCCGGAGTAGAACGTTCCGGGTTCGATTCCCGGCGTTGACAACAAGTAAATATTTTCTTTACAAAAGAGAAATGGAGTTATTGGTTGGTTCCGTTGCCGATAGAGGGAAGTAGGTGGCTAGCCGCTGTTCAACATTATGCATCTAAGTAGGGCAAGACGCCGTACTCGATTGTGCTGTCATCCGTGTAGGGTGATTATGTATGCCGAAAAAGCATAAATGCATTACATGTACGGCTCTGCAAATGGTAGCGGCAGGGCTGCGCTACGAATGTATCACGAGCAGTTTCCTGATAGACGAGTGCCGGATTACAGAATTTGTCAGCGTTTACATCGTCAACTTTATGAAGCAAGTTCTTTCCACGTTACCAGACACAAAGCTGGTCGACGAAGAGTCCAAGCCTTGAAGAAAGTTTCTTGAACGTAGTGGCTGATAGACCCGAGTCAAGTACAAGAGCTGTTGCATATAATGTAGGTGTGAGTCAACAGACCGTTTGGAGACTGTTAAACGAAAATAGCTTACACCCCTACCATTTCCAGCGAGTAAGAATCGCAAGCTTTGAATCCAGAAGACTATACTCGGCGCCTGAACTTCCGCCAGTGTGTTTTGCAGTAATGTGCATTGCATCTGGACCACAGCTCATGTGCTATGTACAGATGAAGCGACGTTTACACGCGAGGGTGTATTTAATGCGCGCAATTTCCATGTGTGAGCAACCGAGAATCCACACGCAACGTGACCACATGCATATCAACAACGATTCTCTTGAATGTGTGGGCAGGTATTGTCAACAACTTTTTGATTGGCCCATACGAACTACCGAAGCGGCCCAATAACCAATGTTATTTAATTTTTTCCGATAGAGGTTTTACTCGAACTGTTGCAAGATGTGCCTATCGCCATTCGTAACTGAATGTGGTTTCAGTATGATGGAGCGCCAGCTCGCCTTAGCATTGATGTGCGCAATTACCTGAATGCCACTTTTGGGAGGCGTGGCAGACTAGTCCCTTGGCCACCCCGATCTCCCGATTTATCGAGCTTCGATTACTTTTTATGGGGACATTTGAAGAGTCTTGTTTATTCGACTCCACACGACTCACATGAGGATCTAGTTGCTCGAATATCCGTAGCTGCTGCAAGTCTGCGTGAAATGCCTGGAATCTTCGAATGTGTACGCCAATCACTACACTGACGCTGTCAAGCATGTGTCACTGTTGGTGGACGCAATTTTGAATAGTTATTGCAAACTTTGCATTTGTCAAAGATGCTGTCAAGAAACACTTTGTCTTTCCTTTCATGTATTTTCCGTGTCTGCGCCTCACCGCGTCACTTGAGCCCATACATTCCTCTACAATAAATGATTGTTACAGTGTCCTGTGCCAATCCTTCAAGTTTGTATCGTGAATTCGGGATCACCCTGTACACCCACCTGAGTGCCTGAAAAACAAGTATCTCAGGAACCTGTTCTGAGCTTCATCAATAGCGCTATCATATTTCGCATAGAGGGGGGCGTGCCAAACCACAGATCCGTATTCGAGTTTGGATCGAACGAATGCAAAGTACGATAACATGAGCGTTAAAGTCTTCTTCAGGAAGAAACCATTTCGTATAATGAAGCCAAGGAACTGGTATGCACAAGTTATGATGTGATGAATATGGTTATTAAACAGAAGTCGCGCGTCGAACATTATACCTAAATCACGAATTTCAGTGACTCTGCTAAAAATTTTACCGGAGATCAAATAACTAGTCGCTAAGGCTGAAGACTTTCTGCAGAGAGACATTACATTGCATTTCGCAATGTCAAGGGGAAGGTGGTTGTTGTTTCACCATACATGAAGCAAATCGAGGTCCATCTGTAGCCCTGAGGCATCTTCTGGTGATGTTATGCATCTGAAGAGTTTCAGATCATCTGCATACAGTAAACTAGTTGAACCCTGGAAGAACGATGGAAGTTCATTAATAAACATGAGAAAAAGAAGAGGACCCAGATTGGAACCCTGGAGTACTCTAGAAGAGCTGATATGCGGAAGCGAAACTCTATTCCTGAAATAAACCGTCTGAGATCTTTATGTATTTAAGTATGCATGACCGACAGCTTTTAACAATGTGAAGAAAATTTCTCCAGGTCCTTATAGCTGCCGTATAACCCTCAGAGATTGTAATGCCCACCAACAAAAGACTTAAAAATAAGCTTGGATAGACAAGAGTCGGCGTAGCTTAACTGGTTAAAGCGGCTCTCCGGGGTAGAACGTTCCGGGTTCGATTCCCGGCGTCGACATGAAGTAAAGATTTTCTTTACAAAATGCTGAATGTTTTTCTGACCCTTCATAGGATCGAACCAGGGTTTTTCGGTTGGTACCCGAATGTTCTAACCACTACGCAAAAGGGACACAAATCAGATAAATCTCTAAACGGCAATATGAGCCAGGTTTTTATATTTATTTTTCGGCCGTTCTGCATTCTGAGCGGACTCGTGGTAATGTGGTTAGTACAATCGGGTACCAACCGAAAAACCCTGGTTCGATCCCAGGAAGGGCCAGTAAGGCATTTAGCATCTCTGAGCGCTATGCAGCAGCTGTAAAGATCTGGATAAATTTTCTTCACATCGTCTGAAATCTGTTCCGGAGTTAAGACGTAAACCAGGCAACCAAATCATCAGATAGGTGCAGGAGACGTAACTTTAGTAGGAGTCACCCACGGTGTACAAGATCAAATGCCTTGGCGAAGTCTGTGTAATAACATCAACTTGCATGTTTTGTTTAAGGGCAGTGGCAATCTCGTCGGTAAAAGAAGTAAGATTTGTCACAGTACAGCGTTTCTGAATGAAGCCATGCTGGAAGGGCGACAATATTGGTGCAACGTGCGAATATAGTTTTTCGTAAATAATTGATTCGGAGACCTTTGCAAAAGGAGAAAGGATGGAAATAAACTGATAGTTTTCAATGTCTGATCTGTCACCTGATTTGTATGTTGACACCACATGCCCATTTTTCCATATTTCTGGAAAGATGCTGGTCCTCAGGGAATGGTTGAAGATTATTAACAATGGAAACACAAATAACTCCGCACAGGTCTTAACAATATATCCAGGAATATTATCTAAACCGAGAGATTTAGAATTTTTGAGCTTTTTGATCGCCTTTACGACATCAGACTCATCGATTGGGATGTTGAGTATGACCAACTGATCCTAAAAGTCAGCGCTGAGTAACCGCTGTTCTTGCATTGCAGGGGAGTCAGACAAGAGAAAGTCAGACTTGAAGAACTCCGCAAAGTAATCGGTAGGATTCACATTCGTAGAAAATAAAGTTCTATTTCTCTTCAGGGTGTTACCTACAGCATTATTCTTACGCTTGGCTTGGACAAATCTCCAAAAGCGAGTTGAGTTTTCCGCCATAGAATTTTTGGAGCGTTCGCAGAATAATTTTATTGTTGCATGCATGCTGGCTTTGTCCTTCTTTTCGAATTGCACTAAAACGTTGATAGTCCTCATTGGATAGAGATTTTGGCCATCGACTCCAGGCAGCAGACATCCTCTTCAAATCGTAAATGATCTGACCAGTGAAACCACTGCGGATAGATTCGAGATGAGATTATCCTAGACCTGGGGATAGTGATATGAAATATGTCATATAATTTCGAGTACAGAAACCTAAAGGCCTCATTGGGATCTGGACAGGTTACGAGTAGTGACCATTACGTACCGCGAAGAATGTTGTAGAGCAATTCATAATTACCTCTTTTGAAGCAATATGTACGTTCATGAGGGCAAGAACGTGAGTGTTTCGTGCGTTGCATGTTGGAAATGCAATCAATAGTGATCAGTAACGCTTGATGGTGCAGATCTTCTGATAGAAGCGGATTGAACCAGTGAGACACATTAACTCTTGCGTATGCTACGTTGGTAAGGACTAAGTCTAAGTATCTATTATTAGCATTAGGTACTGTATTACGTTGCTGTAAGTTCCATGTTTGTAAAAACCAGAGTAGTTCCTGTTCTAGCTTGCCAGTAGCAGAAGCAGCTGTCGCTAGCTCGTAGGATTGTAGTGATCGAAGATATGATGAAGTCTCCAACAATAAAGATCGTCCTATTATCTAAATGCTGAACAGTATCAAAGCACCAGAAAATGGTCTATAAATATCAGCATTTGAATTGGGTGGAATATATCAGTGCAGTTATGGTTATCCAGCTGTGAAGAACACGCATTTCGACTAAAGTACTCTCAACATTTGGAGAATGAAAATTCACTTTAGTCGACGGAAATGTCGATTTTACGTCAACAAGAACTCCTCCACCAGAAGATTCGTTAGACTGCCGAAGATCACGATTCTGTCGAAATGCATTATATCTGTCGTCAAAGATTTCAGAGTCAATGATGTCACCATGAAGCCCAGTTTCGGATAGTCAGATCACATCATATTCGTTCTACATACTGCTACGGAAAAGTTCCGAACTTTCGATCGCAACCCTCTAACATTTTAATAATAAATTTTTAGAGGTTCAGAAAGAGAAGACTGATGTAACTGAGAAATGAGTTGTCAATGCGATTTTACAACATTATTATTCACGCAAGCATCGTTATTATGCGAATCGACAGGATTGTTGGCAATACTGGCAGCACCAGTATTTTCTGGCAATGTAGGCAAAGCAGCATTGTTTGGCGTGGATGGTTTGCGTATACTAGAAAAATAAAAAGGCCCAACAATCAGTCCAGTGGGTCAAAACTCCGGAAAAGATAGGGGATAATCGTATATAACTGGCACTAACGACTTCTATATGAAATAAAGCAGAAAAGGCAGTGTTTGAGCTTAATTGTACACATTGGTACACTTGGTTATTCTGAGACCTTAAGAACTCATTAATATCAGATACTGTGGTATTCAGCTTAGAGCAACCAATATAAATATTACTTTTACGAGATTTCGGCTCTGCAGCAAAAACAATACAAGAGTCCGTTTTCCATGTGGTAAATCCACGATTTTTAATGTTTTTTCGCTTCAACCTGACAACTTGAAATCCTGTGTTCTCGGTCGTCGGCTCAGAGTCCCCGATAAGATCAGATCTTAGATTTGAAGAAAAGGATGGGGATTCCCCGTCCCGTCCTTCAGCACCGTTGCATACTTCCTGAGGAAAAGCGAACGACTGGTTGTGTTAATGAGACCATTATCACACAACAGAGTGGCGGCCATTTCAGGTTTCGTTATAGAAGCGGAGGAGACGAGGTTGTCTCCAACTACAAGTTTCTTCTCTTGACACTTGGGGAAGGCGTGTGGGCCATGGCTGTCTCCTCAATGTGCTTTAAGAAGGCGAGAGAGGGTCACCAGGGAGTGAAGTTCCTTCTTCGTGTTTTCCAAGAAATAGAAAACGTCGTCAACTTTCGTAGCTAGGCGCTGAAGTTCAGGGACGAGAGATTGTAAGCAAGAAACTCATACAGCTTAGCTTCGATAATCGAAATTTCTTTCCGAATTGCGTCGTTACTTTTGTTATGAAAAATTGAAATTTTAGTGAGGTCGCACGCGTACTATAAGGCTAAACACTGGGTACTCACTGCTTCTTTCATTTCAGTAACAATGTCTTCAAGGTCAAGTTCATTGCGACTTTTCACAGATGTACCACGGAGGCGCATATTTTTAAACTTATCACAGTCATGACGACTAGAATGGTATTTTCTTTGCGTTAGTAACCTTAGTGTCACTATAAAAATCAGCACAGCGCTTAACAAGATCAGCAAAAGATCCAGACACAACAAAATTAGCCAGAAAACACAGGATCTCACAGACACGCGGCTCACTCACGGCTACCCTTGTGATCACACAATTTACCTAATCTTAGATTAAGATTGATCATTTCAAGAGTGCATAATATGTAATCCACATGTAAAATCCCACAGGGATGTAACTTTTTCTCTTTTTCGGTATGTTTCTAGTAAAAATAATCTATAACGTGAAATTAAATGTAATTTTTCTAAGCTGTCTTTGAAATCTAGAGCGATTGGTTAGTTGGTTGGTTCTTTAGAGTTCAGTGGCACAAAGGCCGAAAAAAATCATGCTGTTCGAAACAAAATGTTTTAAGAACACTAAATGGTTCGGGTACCTGGAAGACGCAACGTCTTTCTCTGCTCTTATCAAGTCGTTGAGCCTGTAAGAGAAAAGTCTAGTATGAACAAACGTTATAGCAAACGTTATAGTACCTTCGAGAAACTTTTATACCAATGTTATATGCCAACACAGAAGATCACACATAGGAATATGGTACATCAAAAAATAACTAAAGAAAACATTGACCTTTTTGAGGATACTTTGCCACTCCCTGTAATTGTCTGTTTTACCCTGGGTCTACAGCACTACAAACACAAGATTCTAATCAAAGTTACTTAAGTCAATTCTTGTGAACACTTATTATGCTAAAGCGCCCATAAGCCGATATTCCATTTAATACAAAGCTTTTTATTGCCTTACTTACGGCCAGTTAATTTTACAACAGCTCCGTCACCTGGCCTTAATATCCCTATGTCACAATAATTTTCTTTTTTCTCTACCTAAGCAGCACACTGGAAAAAAAAATTACTTCGTAAAAGTGTTTCTATTACATAAATAGACGAGGATCAACGTATCGGCGTCGGAGAGAATTAGGGCTCTATAGCAACAGACGCTAGGAACACTACCATCACTTATCTCCATTTATATAAGAGAAAGAACAAAATGTCCTTCTCATTTAGGAGAAGTAGAAAAAAGTGCTCAAGAAAGAA
Organism: Loxosceles reclusa; assembly: GCA_001188405.1. Lineage (NCBI taxonomy): Eukaryota > Metazoa > Arthropoda > Arachnida > Araneae > Sicariidae > Loxosceles > Loxosceles reclusa. The sequence goes on from JJRW01S0022332.1 coordinate 57,363, forward strand.
ATATATAATGGGTTAATATGAGTGTCAACAACGAGCAGGGTCATAAGATCCCTGCCAATAGCGCGTAATGGGCTGCCATAACTGCAAAAAAAATCATCGAATTCTCCAAGTGTGAGACCATGTAAAGAAAATCTTTACTTTATGTCGACGCCGGTAATCGAACGCGGAATGTTTACCTCCGGAGGAACCGCTTTTACTGGTTAAGCTACACCGACTTGTCTGAGAAGCTTATTTTTGAAGTCTTTTGTGGGTGGGTATTACAACCAGTCGGAAAGTTAGAGTTTGTACTCAGCCAATAAAGCATCCTTCAAAAAGCAAAACTATGGTATTACCCAATTTCAAACAAAGTACTTTATGAAACGTTATTTCTTTTGTGTAAACGAGCGGTGCGAATGAGTCCCAGCCTGCGTGATAGCATTAAGAGGGTTATATTGTGTAAAGAAACTTCCTTTTTGTCGATCTCAGGAAGAACCGCTTTTCTATTTAAGCTACGCCGACAGGTATCTGGGCAGCTTAATTTCTAAGTCTTTCGTAGAAGAGAACCTTACATCATTCCCCACTTTGAGAGAGAGAGAGGTACAGACACCGACCTGACCTCGAGGGGTGGACCTAACATTTGGCTCTTTGACCACTAGTGTGAGTTCATAAGTTCGGGCGCCATTGTAAAGAAAAACTTGCCTTTTTTGTCAACACCGGGATTCGAACCTAGATCTGTCATCTCCGGAGAGACCACTTTTCCATTTAAGCTACGCCGACATGTATCTGGGAAGCTGATTTTCTAAGTATTTTGTAGAGGAGAACCGTACAACAGACATACAAATGCATACAACACATAATTTAAAAGAAACAAAAAGATTCAAAAGACATTCATAACAAAATTAAACAAAATTTCCACTGAAATTTTATCAAAATGGTATTATAATGCATATAAACTATTGTTCACTTTTCTGGATAAATACTTCCAAGACAAACAAAAAATATTACAAATTGCTCAAAATAGAATCTTGTACCTAATTAACAGAAATAGCGCCCAACAGTCAGAGGTGCTTAATTATTACTAGGTGGCCTGGGCTAGGCGAGTTTCTAATGAAACCTTTTTTGGGTCTCCTCTAGGTTGACATCACGTGAGCATACTGTGTTGTATTTTATTGTGTGACAAATTTTACATTCCTCGGTTTCAAGAAGGTCTGGCTTAGAAATAAATAATGTTGTATTGAACTGTGTAACTTTTAATGCAGAACTTTAGTCTGAATATTCTTACTTTCGAATTTTGTTATAAATACCATGAATATTGCTGTCAGTAGTAATATTGTGCTTTGTGACAAAGTACTTTTATGATGTAATTCACAAGCAAAAGCATATTGTAAAAATCAGATATTTAATTAGATTTATCATATAATTTGCACAAAATCTCTTGAACGAATTAAAATAGCTAATGATTTAAGAAAAGGAATATTTGTCCTTTTATTTCAATAATTATCCAACGTTTTCAAGTTACGGCACCAAAATGAATGTAAATGCATGTTCTGCTTGGCACTACAATGTCACTGCGAAATGGTTTTCTTCTCAATGAATCCCAAGGGCTGCTCTTCTAGTCGGTTAAAAACCCCATTCGGCGATTGCTATCAAAGATGTCTGGAACGAAAAGCTATCTTGTCTTTATGTTGAGAACGAATAACCAAAAAAAACTTATCCTATAAACCTGCCATTCACAGTTTTCCGTTGCTGTCATTCTGTTATACGTATATAACCACTTTTGCTTTCCTTTGTTTTACGTATTTAAGTATCCTATGTTAGCTTTTTATATTTTAATGACAACAGGTAACAGTGAAACTTGTCGTCTCCAAGAAAATAAATTCCGTGCTGGTTGCATTTCCGATTGATCAGTAATAGCGTACCCTCATTAGCTATTCTAGGGAATGAACGTATCAGAAATGTTCAACGTCTTGCGAAGCCGTGGTTAGAGCATGGTTAGTCGCGAGAGCGGCATCTAAATTATCTGACTGATGTTTGTCAGTATCTAAATATGTATTTTTGAAACTACTGAAAATTCCGAGAACTGATTCAACTGAACTTTAAGTAACGCGATGCCAACAGTTTAACACACTGTACCGGCTGCCGTTGAAATTCAGTAATCAACATTTGAACTTAATGGCACATATGCAAGATATTTGTTATAGAAAGCAGTGGAGCAAATACTCTTGTCCGCGCCAGTGTCCAATACAGCAGGGACACGCACATCATTCAATAATGTGCCAATCTTCAGCAAATCCGAGGTATTGATATTTATCATGAGATTAATAAATTTACTGGCATTTGACCTTTGTTCCAGACCTAGATGAGCCACTTTCAACTGGGTCGACGCTAAAATCCTTCCTCCTTACAACCATAGAATGTAGTACCATTTTGTACGTATTCGAATCACTGGTATTTTTACGCCTTGAAAATTTAATTTTGTTTCGTTATCTGAGCCCCTGAAGGTACTGATAATTCCACACTTTTACCCATTTTTGAGGAGACTTCTAGAAGCAGTTTTGTCAACCTTCCTTTCTCTCCACTCAGCATCAAGGTTGCTAAAGTGAGTCAATTCAACTTCCACACAACTTTCTCCCCTTTCCGTAAACTGTCTTTCTCACAACTTAAAGAGACCCTCTTCCCAGAAACCATTCTTGGGGCATTTACCGCATACCAAGCCAATGCGGAATTTCATACATTGGACAAACCCGTAGATTACTACGGATCAAAGAACATGAGAGCTATGTTCGGAAACATGATACCCACAAATCTGAAGTTGCGAAGCACTCTTGGGAACAGAATCATTTATTCAAGTTCAGCGTCACCCTAATCATCACCACACCTTCAACTCTTCTCGATCTGGATGTTAACAAAGCATACCACATCAAACTCTCTCGTGATTCCTTAGTGAATGATATCATCTCCACTCCATTTTTCTCAAGCTCGTAGCAAGAGCTCATCAACATCGAGCAAAGAAAGACAACTACTTCCAACTCGGCAGTCAGTCGGTTGTCGTGATCAAGTCAGCCACAGCTCAACGAAACAGCTGTATATCTTTGCCAATTAAAGAATTGTGCTGTATTGCGTTGTTTTTCTGTCTCTTTATGTCACTTTACATATATGCCCAATGTTTGTAATCTCTCTACAATTACAGCCATCTGTTGTCGATTAGGAGAAAAATCAAACAGGGCAGGGGCGCTCCGTGCGCGTAAGGCGATTACGTCAGCGTTCTGGGCGAAAAAGAAGGAAAGAAAATGCTAGAACTTTCTTTTCGTTCCTCGCCTTCGGCTCCTTCTGGAAAACTCTTTGAGCTCTTAAAAGGCCGAGGCGCGTTGGTTGAGAGAGCCATTTGAGGAAATTGGACATACATTGGAGAAATTTCTGTTCGATTGTGAACGAATTTGTGAGGCATGTTCAAATTATTTGTGGCTTGATTTTGGCCGGTTTTTCGGCGATTTACTTCGGTTGTGAAGGTGGGAGTTTTCTCTTTTTAAGACCCCCCAGGGGCTCACTTTTTGGCGAGCATGGTAAGTGACTGTCGTTTTCGTTCTTGTGTTATTCTCCGGTAGTCGGGCGTGGGTCAAATTATATATTCATTGTTGTTCTTGGAATTTGCTGTGTATAGTTAGGTGGTGTGAATGTAATAATCGACGCTGTAGGGGAAAGGTAAATAGCTCATCCCTTATGTTATTTTGCGTTTTGTGTGTAATTTTATCCGATTTTGTTTCTAATAAGTATGTGTGTGTGTGTGTTATTTTATGTTTTCTCGGTATTGACAATCTTTATCCGTTGTAATTTTCAGTTTGCG
>JJRW01S0022376.1:36691-51293 GCA_001188405.1 Loxosceles reclusa
TTTTCTCTATTTCTTACTTCAACATAATTTTTTTCTCAATGAAGCTTACCTGTCTTTTCTACAATTTTCATCAGCTCTTGTTCAACGTTTCTTTTCGCATGTCTTTTTCTATTGCTCTTCAGTAATTATCTTTTCTGTATAACAAGCTTTGTATACTTCCTCCTACAAACTACTCTTGCAATCTACAATGCGGTAGTCTTACCCAGATGAGGCATTTGCTTTCACCAGTGTAAGACCCAAGAAGAGCCCTGATGGGTTGGTTAGTGAAGTTTGATGGCACGAAGAGGCCATACTACGCCAAACAAAACTGATGTAAGGAAGAAACAAAGTGGTGTGTGTGCGGGGAGGGAGAAGTAACCTTGCACAGTTACAGCCCACAAATAGCCTGATGTACCAAACGAGTGAATGAATGCGTATCTGATATGAGCTTTCCCTTCTAGGCAACTCCCATGCATTTAGAATCATGTGATATTGGAGCCAGTTTAAAAATACACTGTGGCAGACTCTAAAGCCCGTACTTAATGTTTTTTTATTCACTTCAATTTTTTTCGAGCTCAATAATATTTCCAACCGCATGGAAGTGGAATCCACTAACATAGCAATGAGACTTTGTCTCTTAGCGACAAACAAACTATCAACTCACCAGCAACATTGTTAACACGGACCAGTGAAAGCTTAGATACGAACTTATAAATAGTGTTCCAAAAATAAGATGAGTCAGTGACAAGATTCGAATGTAATATCTCCAGGTTAAGAAGGTCACTTATCCCATTTCGCAACTCCTCTAATGGAACTCTAATCCATTTCGTCATGTAGTAGAAAACTGCATGTGTTTTAATTAAAGGTATATGTTAGTTTGCTAACCCAAGAGCACTGCTTCTGTCACTTCGATAATGCATATCTTCAGTTGTGTAAAGGTTATCAATTCAGCTCAACCAGAGATACCTCTGTTTTAAGTTTATAGCAGTTGAGGGAATTTATGCTTACGGTGAGGTGTTTCAGCAATAAACTTTCAGTGCAAACATAATGGTGCAAGAGTTTTGACGACAACGAAACCCTGCGCAGTAGCAACGCTATTATAGGCTTAAGTACATAGACAATCCTCCAGAAGTGAATCTGGCCATTCACGCGGTCTGATATGTAACTGAATGATATAAAAGTGCTGATGGTGGATTAGGAGCTCATATACATATGTTAGACAGACAATGAGTAAGTCAAAAGGGTTCGGTGATTTCAAATGTGGTATAACCACTGTGAAATATCTGCCTTGCTACAAGTGCAAAATCAACTGTAAGTGATGTAACTGTCAAATGGAAACATCGAGGAAGTGAAAGTGCAGCAGAATGAAGTGGCAGACTGAAATCTGACTGAATGCCTGAAAAGGCAATGACTTATGAGTTTCAACACACACCATGCATCGTTGCTAGTAGCAAGGCCGTTTGTTGAGAGCTAAAAACATGGGTTCCACAGTCAAGCCTCACTCACAAGCCAAACGCCAAAGAACTGTGAAAAAGTGATGTTATATGCAGTGTGGTATTAAAAGCATGCAATAGACTTTATACTGAGGTTTAATTGTGACTGTGTGTGTACGAGCATATATGCAGGACACTGACCGCAAAGATAATTTCAGAAACTGCAGGCTACCTCCACCCAAAGAATGGGTGTACCACCCATTCTTTGGGTGGAGTGATGAATCTCACTTCATGATCCAACAGTCCAATGAATGCATCTGGATTTGGCAGATGCCCTGTGAATGCTTCATATCCAACAGTATTGTGTCAAGTGTCAAGTTTAGTGGCTTAGGCATATGTTTTCCACAATTCGGCATGGGCCCCTTAGTTTCTGTGGGAAAAAGAAATGGAACGCTGAAATGTGTATTGACATTCTGTGTACAATGTTGCACTCCAAATTTTTTGGCAATTTAGAGTATACTGTTCTAACAGGATAACTGTTGTATCTGCAAACTGGACTGGCCTTCATAGAACCCCAATTTTAACATTACTGAACATCTCTGGGATGAATTACAGACATTACTTGCCCAGCCAAATTGCCCATCTACTGTGGCCTGACTCACTGTAACTGTCATGGATGCACGGAAGGCAGAAGGCAATTCCTGCTACCATCTATAGAAACCTAGCGGAATGTTCTTCCCAGATGTGTACAGACTGTGATTAAACTTCAAAATTGTGATTAATGAAAAACTTTGTCAGACCATTGTAATGTTCACCCACAAAAGACTTCAAAGTAAGCATAGAATTACAGCATCAGCATAGCTTAAATGCTAAAGCTGTTCCTCCAGAGTTGAATGATCTGGGTTCGATTCCCGGCATAGACAAAAAACAAAGATTTTCTTTACACCATACAATGTTTGTGCTGCAAGAAGTCTCTGCTTCTACAATGGGGGGTTCCCGGATACTTTAGACCATATAGCATATATGATGAGTGTACCAAAAAGAGTAAGAGAGCAAAGAAACCAGCACATCTTTCATGAAACTGGAGTAAAGCCAATGTTTCAAAATCACGTCATCCCTAAAATCATGGAAAGATCTAAACTGTAAATTAGGTACTGGGTAATCAATGAAAATTAGACATGGAATGGCAGCACAAACATACTAGTAATGGTTGTTCACCCTGGTGGGAAAAATGCCCTTATATTCTTCCTTGACTGGTACATTAGCAATGGCTCTCAAGCTGCAACTCTGCTACAGAAGTGGTTGTTTGAAGTTTAATAGCAAAAGAACCTGTGAAGGCCATGCTGTGCCAAACACAAAGTGATCATGGAAGACTATATGGCTCGGACATCTTGGGGACGCCATGTCACTCCTGTACTCACACAGATGAGTGAGCCCCCGAGGGGCCCTATGGAGATGGTATAGTGTATAAACACCAATGGAAAATGAAATCCCAACACCAAGAAGGAGTTGTACTACATAAATGACAATTGAGAGGAGTGTCTGCATATGTGAAAAATGTCTATTCAAATTTCAAAGTTGGAAAACAAGTGCGGCACTAGTAGTGAATGAACATGCAAACTATGAGTTGTAAATACTCACTGTAGATGTCGCAAGCTACATTTGAGTCAAGTACGCCAGTAAGGAGCCAAAGATGGTACTATCAGCAGCTTACTGAGTTTGAACAAGGCCATGCAAGAGGGCTACGTGGAGGTGAATTTTCATTTCACAATATTGCAGCAAGAGTTAGCCAAGATGTATCCAAGGTGCATGACTGTTGGCAGCTGTGGTCATGTAAAGGTATTTATACAAGACCAGGTTCCAGCTGCACATGGTCAGACCACCGTATTTGTCACATGGCTGTGGCGCATTGTAATTCACCTGCAGTAGAAATTCCAGCTGCTGTTGGCCTCAGAGTGACACAGTGAACTGTATGAAATCGACTGCTTGAGGAACAGTGCCAAACCAGACATCCTGTAGCATTTATGCCACTCATTCCAAATCACTGTCATCTGCAGCTTCAGGGGTGTGTAGCTGGAGCTCTCTCATTGGAGGGCAGAATGGAAGTATGATATGTTCTCAGATGAGAGCTGTTTCTGTCGTTATGCCAGTGATGGCTGTATGTTGGTGAGGAGGCCAGGTGAGCACTTGGAACCCAGCTGTTTGCCGCAGACACACTGAAACTACGCCAGAAGCCATGGTCTGGGAAGCAATTTCCTACGACAGCAGCACTACTCGTCATTATCCCAAATTACCCAATGTAAAAATACACTGATTTCATAACTTGTCCTAAAAGAAAAGGCTCTTAAAGAAACAGAGGAACTAGGAATAGACGATTCTGCAGCAAGCAACGGATGGATACAAAGGTTTAAATCAAGGCATATGACTTAACTTTCGGAAAATTTGTAGCGAATCTGGAAAGATGGACGGCAGAATATACAAAAAAAGAAAGACCGCGATCTTGGTGATGCTGATGAATGAAGATTTTTTTTCTTTTATCACCTTTTATATGATAAAATTCAAAAACAGAAAATATATTGGTGGTAAGATTGTCTTGACAAGCATTTTCTAGAAATAACAGAAAACTTGCCTTTATTCCTGATACATGTATTGTACGTTACCAGCTTTCTTGCCATCTTGTTAGAGTATGTTTAAAAACCTTTCACAGATTTTCACAGAAAGAATCTGAAAATACTGCTGAGTTATCACCAGTACTTAAAGAAGTCTTGTACTCTATTAAATGTGCATGAAAAATGGAAAAGCTGCAGGAAGTGATGGATTTGTGGCTGACATAGTGAAAGAAGCAGGAGAAGTTGAAATGCAACTGGCAAGATTGTTCACAAAGTGTCTGAATAAAAGAGATGTTCCAGAAGAGATTGGAAGAATGCAGTGGTGATACTCCTATTTAATAAAAGTGACAAAGAGGATATAAAAAACTATTTCAGCCTTCTTTCCATTTTGTTCAAAATCTTTATAAAAAGTTTTAGTGAATAGAGGCTACAGAAAGCACTTGATTCCAATCAACCAAAAGAACAGCAGAATTCAGAAGTGGATATAGCACAGTAAATCATATACAGGGTGTTACACAAAGAACTCTCTAACTTTGAAATAAAGTAACTATGAAACAGATTACAATGAATAACTGCAGCAACATTTCCCTGTCGGTTGAAATTTGCTGAAAAGCCCATACATAACTGTTTTTGCACCAGTTGCAATGTTAATTTGAGATTGAAAACTGTGCCTTGTTGCCCTAGGACTACGATTTAATTGGTGATACTCGAGTGCCAGAAAATACGTTGTTCCATGGAATACGACTTAACCAACTTCCTCCAGTATGCTAACATCATTTCAAGTTTGAACACCAGAACTGCCCAAAGACTGATCGCTTTGTGCTCCAGAGCATTATTTATAGTTATTCGCACTGTGACTACAACATACAGCACCACCTGTTGACAACATTTATAACTAATTTTGAAACTTCTGTATCAGATTTTTATGGCTTTTCAAATTAATGTACCACCTGCTCCATTCTTCATTCGATCATCATTTCAGAGTCATTTAATTTCAAAGTTAGTGAGTCCTTTGTAAAACACTCCACAGTCATAGAAAGGACCAATGAATATGAGATTGCATTGGATTTATAGACTAGATAGAAAAAGATTTTGACTCTGTTCATATGCCTAGTGTACTTAAAGCCCATAAACGTGGCAAAGAGCCAGGCTATATTAAACTCATCCAAAATACCTATAATAATGCAACGTTACAATTACAGTACATTAAGGAGACAAATAAAATCAAGATTGGAAAAGGTTGCAAGGCAGGATGATACAATCTCACCAAAACATTTTACTGCTGTTCTCTAAAAAGTTTTCAAAGAATTGAAATGGGAACAAAAAGGTATTTGAAGATATTATTATCTTTGCTACAAATGTAACAGAATTATAAAGTATGATATCGGAGAGTATAACTCTCTGATATCATACTTTGAAGGAGTGAAGCAAGTAAAAAAGTTGGATTAAAAATGAACATAAGACAAAAGTTACATCTAATAATTTCACCATGAAAGATACTATTGAAGTTAACAAAATGAAGTTGGAGGAAGTTGAAAATTATATTTAACTTGGCCAATGGATGTCTATGGATGGAAACATTTATGTATGAAATTAATTGCAGAGTGAACCTTGGATGGAGAATGTTCAGAAGAAATAGTGTAATATTTAAAGAAATATGCCACTGTGTTTGAAAAGTTTTCAACCAGTGTGAGCTTCCTGTTCTGACGTATGCGTGTGAAACATGGACATTAACAGCAAAGGCAATTCAGAAACTGCAGTTGGTTGGTTATTTGAAGTTTAATGGCACAAGAACCAGTAAAGACTAATGGTGCACCGAACACAAGGTGATTATGGTACACTATATGGCTCGAGCACCTTGGGGATGCCACGTCACTCCTGTACTCACCAAAAGATGAGCCTCGAAGGGAAACTGTGGATTACACAAAGTATGGAAAGATGTACACTGGAGGACAAAAAATAAGGATGGATGCTATTTTCAATGACTACTTTGAACTTGAACCAACACCAGCCTGTTTTCAACAGGCTGGTGTTGGTTGCAGGAATTTGTGATATAATCTGTGTTGTGAAATTTGATGTAAATTTTTTAGTTATGCATGTGTCGATCACAGGACAGCACAGATAAGAGATTGCAGGTAACTGATGCAGACAGTCCGTTTTCGTTGGATGTGAAATTCAGAGAGGAAGGAGTGAAGTTACAGTACTGAAATTCTGCACATGTCTATGATGCATCATTTAGATGATTTCACTCATGGGAGAATAATTGGAAGTCTTTACGAAGGGCAGTAAATCACAGATGTTGCTTATGAATTTAACATTGTGCACGGTATCATTTCTAGGCTATGGGCAGCAGTTGAAACAAGTGGAATGTGTAGCAGGTGCAAGGTTGTCCTAGCAGTATGATGCCCCAAGAAGATCAGTATACTGTTCTTTCAGCAAGAAGAAACGAACACAGCACAGTTGTTGACCTGGCACATCAGTTACACAAAGCCACAGGAACTCAAGACATCCTGTAAAACTGTTGCAAGACATTTGAGAGTTGCAAGACACATAGGAGCGCCCAATGATCCAGTATCCATGCCTCAGCAGTGGCCTCTATACAGGGAGGTTATTACTCCTACTGTGATAAATACGCACAAGACTCTTCTTCAACCACAACATGTGGATCAAGTTCGCCCAAGCTGTCAGAACACCAAATCAGAGCCGACAACAGAGCTACTACTGATGTTATTTGTCATCACATCAGGAATTGGAGGCAGTCATTGGACACCCAGATCAAGGGTGGTTTGTCCTGGCAGTCCCAACTCTACCAAGCATAGAGCTTTCGACAAGGTTGCCAAAATGAGACAGAGCCTAGCCTGACCGAATACAAATACAGGGATGCCGTACAACCAACTTATCCATATCTAAACCCAGCATAACAGCATGGAACATATCTGCCATAACTGCATAAATGTCCAGATAACCCAAGTCATGGCCCAGACCCAAAGATCTGCGCTCGCACCCAGCCGGAACATTTGTAGGGCACGAGCTGTAGGCTAGCCTTATGCGCCATACCAGTCTCATTTGAGATGTCTGATGGCTACACCTATGGGGGCTCCAGTTGGTCATTGTTTGGGCTAGCTTCCATTTCTACTGTCCTTCTACCCAAGTTGTGAGGTGTTGTTCTATCCTCATGGGGGAGACTCCCCCTCAACCCTGCCAGGTGTTTGGCATCCAGAAAAGAAAGGTTGGAGTTTATAAATTTAGCCAGTTCTGAAAGCTTGAAGACAGTGTTTGTATACCAATCCATAGGTTCACCTGAGAACGAAGATCACGCGTCATTGCAGCTGTGTGCAGGAATTCTAGCACATAGTGCCGAGCATCTCCACTTGCGCCACAACAGTTGAGATGTGTTTCGTCCTATGGAGATAGGCCAGAAACCTCCTGTTACTGTTAACCATCTGTTAGGTAGTATCCCATGTCTTTACATGGCATCGCTCCCACTTTTGGGACAATTTCATAGGTGAATCGGCCAGTCGTTGAAGTATCCCAACCCCTTTGCCAATACCTCATCGTATTCGAGACGAGCCTTTTTTGTACTGTGCACTATTTGGAGGGACATTCCAAGTTATAGAGCTTAGGCAGGAGCCAGCTTTTGCTAACTGGTCAGCCACCTCATTACCTGGGATCCCGCATTGGCCACGCACCCAAAGCAATTCAACAGAACGTCTACTACGCTCCAAGCACACTGCCCTCACTAGTCCCCAGATAAGAGGGGTTAGGTTCTTCAGTGTCTCGACAGCACTGAGAACCGACATGCTGTTGGATAATATTCTTACACCAGTGTTGGGTAGGACGCTCACCCAATCTACCACTTTCTGCTGGGCCATGGCCTCTGCTTAAAAGACAGTAGCCTCATCATTCAGTCTGATTTCAGGCTATGCTCCAGATTCCCATCCTTAAGTACACAGAATGCACCACCCACATCGCTTCCCTCTTTAGAACAGTCAGTGAAAACCTCATACCCTTCATCAGACTGATCCCTGGCATTCCAAGGACAAGTCGGGAGATCTGCCTGGTGTACTCTCCAAGGCTCCAACTCTGGTTACGAGTGCCTACATGGTCTCTACATGAGAGTACAGACATTGCATTTCTGTCCCTCAAAAGAAGGCAGCTTCCTGGGAACCACCAAATCCAAAAGGAGGATGCCTACCAGCATGCATAAAACGTTTTTCCAGGCTATTTCACAGGCTCGGCAAATACGTATCACACAGACCCTTCGGATGGAGGCTAGGATTTTGACCTCGTGGACATGCTGCTGGGGCATGGTGAAAGGCAGAGATGCCTTTCACTATGCACCAGCAACATACACCACCATTCGTTCTACAGCACATTTGTACACCATTCTAAGTGCGCCACCTTTCAGTCCCCACGGCACCTGGGCAAAGTATGCTAGTTGACTCATGACTTGCTCTAGTCTTTCCTTTACCCGATGCAAGTGAAAGAAGAAACTTAAAAACTCTTGTCAATCATTACTCCTAGAACCTTAATTTCACCACGACTCAATAACTGAGCCTCGCATCCTGAAGTAATGCTGAAGCCTACTCAGGGCCTTCCCACAGATACCTATTGCCTGAGTCTCTGAACCAGATGCAGTGGGCCACACTCCACTGTAGTATTTTTTCTAAAGCTTCATTTACTCTTGCCTGCAGTTCCCCAGGTGTGTTCAAGGAAACTACAAGAGTAAAATCATTAGCGTAGGCTTGCATAGTACCCGCTTGGAGATCAAGTGCTAGTGAGCTATTTGCCACCAAGTTCTAAAGCCCAGCCAGAACAGCAGCATTCCAAAACTGATGTTTCTGAGATTTTCTACTGAATTGATCAGTAGGGTAAAAATAACATATTTCATGCTGCTTTGTAAAAGAAAAGACTATAAACCTGAAGACCTATGTGTCCCATTTGCAAGAGATCGTCGCAACGCCCGTTTGCAATGGGTCGTCTGCATCACAACTGGACTGATGACAACTGAGCTAGCATGCTCTTATGAGATGAGGGTAGATTCAGTCTATCGTCTGATTCTGTACAGCAAATGATAAGGTGCGAGGTTGGCAGTGCTTATCGTTCCAATAGTATTCAGGAAAGGCATCAATATGCTACCTGCAGTATCATGGTGTGGGCAGGCATCATGACCAGCTACTGGTACATTGATGATAACGTTCTGCTCCTGCATGTACAAGTTTTCCAATGTGCTGTTAGTGAACAGTCTTGTTTCATAGATGATAGTATACTTTGTCATCGCACACTGGCTGTGAAGGAATGTCTTGACAGCAAGGATATTCATTGCATAGTCTAACCAGCACATTCACCAGACCTGAATCCAATTGAAAATGTAGGGATGCTGGGAAGACATATTGTTGGTCATCAATATCCAGCGACAAACAAGGAGACCCTCATCCATGCAGTGAAAGAATGGGAGAACTTGCCTCAACAGCTCCTGGATTATGCTGTTTTGAGTATGCCACGTCATGCACAAAGCTGCATCGCACTTTATTGTGTCCATATCACTTACTGACATGACACTCAGGCTTGTTTCTAATCTGTATTGTGCATTCTTTGTACAACCATGTTGTCAGTCAATACACACCTTTTACAAAAACACCTTTTGACACCCTGTGTAGTTCTTTTCAACACTATTGTTTTTCTTTTGGTCTACAACCACACATACTTTTTCATATACATGTCCACTTCCTCTTTGTCCTTGAGTTTTGTCCACCAGTGTATGTTGGATATTTATAAGGAGAAAAATACTTAGGGGAAACAACAGACTAAGATCTATGACATAATCAAAAGTATAAAGAAACTGAAATGGAAATGGGCTGAGCACATCACTAGATGGCATAACTGATGGATAATACAAGTTCTTGACTCAATGCCAAAAAATGAGAAATGACCCAGAAAGGTTACCACAAACACAATGGGTAAACGAGATTACCAAATATACAGTAGTCTGGAAAAGAAGGGCAGTGGACTAACACAGGCTGATGATGACACACAGTCATTTATATAAATATGTATACATATATAAAGAAAGCACCACACCATACTATGGCTACCCATGGGAGCTTCTAATGTGACAGAAGTACTAGATATTTATGACAATTTGGCATTAACCATGAATGATGGACCAAGACCCCAAAATTGCTTTAAGTTATAGATTGGCAGTACAATATTTCAAATGTGGAGAAGAGGAAACCAAGCATGAGGAAAGGTGTATTTATATGACTACTTCAAAAGTAATGCATCAAATTTTGTACAAAAGGCTACTATAACCTGGTTCAGTTCCTCTAAAAAGACCCCCAAACTAGCTAAACCAGTGGTGGAACTAAGCACTCCCCTCCCCTGCCCTTGGGGGGAACAACTACGGTTGGAAGCAAGCTCGAGTATTCAGTTATGCGACTGAGCTCAGTGCTGATTATAATACATTTATAAAAATGTAATTGTGTTTCAAGACAAGGTAAGTAAACTAGGCACATGATTTTAGATGACTGCATAACTTTTACATCTTTGCAAACTACCATCCTTAAAACTTACTGGTAGTTAAGCATTTATCAAACAGACTGACAGTAAACAACAATGCATCACACCACCAGAAAACAAAATAGGGAGTTATTTATCAAATTACAAAATTTTACTAAATAAACTATTTCAATCTAGAAAAGGGTATAGTGATCAATGCAAAAATTGAGCAACAATTTACTACTGAGCTGAAAAATAAACACTTAACTAAAATATAATCGAATGTGGTTGCATAATTGTTTGAGGCTTAACTTTCACCAACACACTGTTTTGGCAAAACATCAAGCTTTTGTTGGCACAGATGCATCTATCACTTGGCATAATGTGTTGGTAAAGATTGAGCCAATGTTGTGCTTGCATTAATGCTAATATTCTTTGTTGCATTCTAAACAAAGCAAGTGACAAAATTCAAATACAATATACATACAGCTTTAAGTGATGTTTAATTAATGAAAATAGAAAACGTGTCTTACCTTTGAGTTTTTGACTTCTGAAATATGCATCTGGCACATTTAATTCTTTTCAGCCACTTCCTCCTTAACATCAAGCAGCACTTTGTCTTTCCCACCTTTAGAACACTCTGAGGAATCATCTGCATCACTATTTTCATCATCATCTTCACTGGAATCATCACTATCTGAATCATCATCATCCTCAAACATTGGCATATGGATAACAAGCATTTCATCTGAGGAATACAGGCATTTTTCACACTTTTCTATTCGACACAATTTAACACGGCATTCTTTCATGTGTTTCTGGATAATGTGCTTTTCCATATTTTCTACAGTAGCACCACACTCATTGCATTTTTCAGAAACTGGTTCCTCAGGCTTTGCTTGTTCAGTTCCAACAGGAGTAGGAGCAGGTGCAGGAGCAGGAGTAGTGGTAGGAGGAGGAGGAGGAGCAGGTTCTTTTTTCGCAGGCGGTTCACTTGGAGATTCCTCTGCGGGTCGTTTGGCAGATGCACTGTGCACATTATATACGTGACTTTCAAATAGTCTATACAATGTAAAGGTAGCAGTGCAAACAGTACATTTATAAGAAAGATGTGCAGGTTTAAGTGTCACTTTATGAACCTGTGTCATGTGTGAAACAAGTTTATATGTAAATACAGCGCCACATATGATACATCGTCCGCCATCTTGGTTTTTATTTGCCATTTCTTGCATGTTAGTAGTAACCAAACCATGAGCACCAAGCAAATGTCTCTCGAGACCCTGATCAGTAAAAAAGCGCCATTGGCACTTTTGGCAGTTCAGTGGTGGCCTGCTGACTAACATCTTGGGATGGATCTTGACTTTGTGAACCCAGTTCATATGAGATCGTAGTTCTTCTAAATCTTTTATATAAGAATCACATATCTCACACAAGACAAATGTATTACCAGAGCTATTTTTCACAACCTGAGAAGGTGGAGTGTTCAGTCTCTGATACGGTGGCATCATACGTATCGGTCGACCACCTGGTGCCAATGGCATCCTGTTAGCCTGAGGCACTGCAGTCATTCCAGCACGAGCTTTTGAAGCATCATTGCCAGCTACATTTGTGAAAAGAGCTACCGGTTGAGGAGGACCGGGCTTTTGTGACACTTGGTTTCCAGTTGAGCTGATCGGAGTAAGCGTAATGTTCTTACCGCCTCCTTGCATGGCAGCAGACATCCTAGCCGTTGCTGAATCTTGCTTTGTGATTGGTGTGATGGAGATACCCGATGATGCCAAGTGTGTTGCTGGGGACATATTTGACGGATATGGAACACCACCTCTAGGAAGAGTAGGCCTTAAACCAGGTATCCGTGGCTGCAAACTCTGAGCACCTTGTCTCATTTGCTGTGCACGAACTCTTGGCCTTGTGAGAACTATTCCAGGAGGTAGTTGGAACCCAGAAGGGGGCTGCTTTGAATGAGGTCCCATAAGATGCTTTATGAGAGTGGGACTATCTGGGAATGCTTCTGCACCTAAGTTGAGAACTGAGGCCAATTTCTTTCTTGCAAAGGCACTCGTCATACTGTCAGCAACAGCAGCTTGGCCTGCATTCGTATATGGTACTTTTGGAGTTCCCATAAGCATTCGTCGATGAGCTATGACATCATTTATAGTCACTGGTTTAGTGGTTACTCCAGGGAACTCAAAGTCAAACGGTGGACTCTGATTTTGGGAAGGAAGGAAATACTTACGACAGCGGTTCATGTGAGCATTGACTTTAGATTTCATCTCACTATGAAAAGAACAATAACGACATTCGTGCAATGTAATTTGGTCCTCAGAGACTAATATTTTGTTGTGGATGGCTTCAAAATGAAAGGCTATTTCTTTGGGATCACGGCACATAAATGTACAAAAATTACATCTGAACTCCCTTCTTGCAGTAATATGGGGAATAAGATAATGTCCATCCATCACAAGACGAGATTCAGTTTTGAAGTCACAAAATTCACATTTTCGTGTAGGAAAATTAAACGCTGAATTTGCTCCTCTTGCACGAGTTAACTTATCATGATGATATTCGACTGCTTCTTTATGCTTTTGATTACTTATATCTTTTCGCAACTGCCTTTGTTTGCTATGCTTCATGTCCCTGTGATAATACTCAAGGACACGACTAGCACCAAGGTTGATCAAGAATTGTCCAACTGAACTCTGGAAGAAGTTCCTCCGAACAACTTTTGGTTTAGACGCATTGGGATCTTCACCAGTTGCAGCATCACTGCTTTCTTCATCTAGAACTGGAAATTCATCAGCTTCCTTAATAAGAAGGGGAACTAGTAATGACGGGCTTTCAATAATGACTTCATGTTCTTCTAACATTAAAGTACCCATATGAGGAAACTTTACTGGTTTATATTTACCAGCTTTGAATCCTTTTACTTTTTCTATCAGCGAGTTGAGGTATGGGAAACCTGGTGAAAGAAGAAGTTCTTCTTTTGACATTGTTGGCTCCTTTGATAAAGATTGTTCAAGTATCTGTTCATTAGGGAAAGCCACCACAACTGGAGCACTCTTTTTTGGGCTACTAATAATCTGAACATCATTATCACTTTCGCCGCCATCAGAATTCACAGTTGACACCTTCTCTTCAATGATTGCTATATCGGCATCTTCCTTTTTTGAATCAGTGTGCGATTTGCTGTTGCATGGTGAATCAGATATGCATTCTTCTATGACATCTTTGTTTTCATCAGTTTCAACTCTTTCACTTCCTGATTCTGGAACATCTACTTTATTTTTATCATCAGTAGATTTGAGGTTATTACTAGATGGCTCTGTTGTTTCACATGCTTCGTTAAGATCTGAAGTAGAGTTCTCCATAGTATCTAAACAATTTAACTCATCAGTGATTCCATTTGAATTCTTAGGTGAATTTGATTCAACTTCACCATTGGTTGATGGGCTATCACTCGGTAGAGAGGACTTATGCTTCTTATTGAGAGGTTCACTGTCATTATCTGATTCAGAATCAACATCTGAAGCCACACTATTATGCTTCACTCCAGTAGAGTCCTTCTCACTAGTTTCTACAGACACACCATCATGTCCAGTGTCATTTTTATCCGTCATGTTATTCACAGACTCGCCATTCACTGTGACACTTGAATCTTTTACCGAGTACTGTGAATTGCGTCGCCGTTTGCGGGCTGATCGTTTCCTTTTATCATTATTGCACTCATCGTCACTATCTTCTTTAATGTGCCAGCTATCATCTGGCTGAAAATCTATACACGGTTTGCCGGTATTTTGGTTGCACTCATCATCTTGCTCTGCATTGGACAAAGTTTTAGAGTGCCCATCTGACATTGCTGTAGCACTCATCGTTACCTGCATGCAAACAAAAACAAAGTTTGCAAAGAATATTTTGTGACATTCCCTTAAATACTTAACATACAGTACATAATTACACAAAAAACATGAAAAATTAGTTCCACAAATGTGTGAAATGCAGACCTGCCAAGTTTTACGCATTTACGCATAAATTTACGCAATTCAAATATCTATTCATAATCGGGAAATTTCAGATATTTAGAAT
>JJRW01S0022403.1:33020-44062 GCA_001188405.1 Loxosceles reclusa
CTTTTCAGTCGTTTACTTTTTGCCCGCGTTATAAGTGATTTTCATTGTATGTATAGATGCTCCGAACGCAATGGTTTTCAGATGAAAATGGTTATGTATGGTTCGCTGTACTCCCTTCAGCCTGCACCAAATATCTTTTGTGACTGTAAATACGCATATTTTGCTGCTTTAATCACGAAAATTATTCAATGCTTTGAAAACTCTTGAACAAGTATTAGACGGTTTGTGTCTGAACCCTGTCACAGAATCTAAGGTAACAAAACTGTTTTTTTTGAAACATAAGATTAAAATACGATATAGAGAAAGAGTGTGAAAGTAAAGTTTATATTGATAGTATAGCTTGAGAAATTAAAGCAGTATATACATGCATGCATACATACATACAAACAAGCATATACATACATGTACACTATCTCCCAACAAGTAATTAGATACCTGTGATAGAAATGTCACTGTGATAGAAAGGTCGCTGCTGTAATCGCACGAGCGGCGATTACAGCGGCGACTCTCGGGAGCATACTCTCCACCAGTCCTTGTACGAAGGCTAGCGGCATTTTCTTCCACTGGTCTTGGAGAAGAGAGGTGAGTTCCTTCACGGATTTCGGACGGCGGGGGGCACCCCTTAAGCCGACGCTCCAACTCGTCTCACAGGTTCTCGATAGGGTTAAGGTCCAGGCTCTTTGTCAACATACCAAGCCATGGTGGACGTAGCAACATGACAACTGGCGTTGTCGTCCTGGAAGTAACATGGTTCCACCCCAAAATACTGCCACAACGTAGGAATTACATGGCCATCCAAAGTGGTACGGTAGGCCTCTGCGTTGAGCGTACCAGGAATTGCGGCCAAGGGTCCCTGGCCAAGCGAAGAGAAACACACCCACAGGATAACTCCAACTCCGCCGAACTTTACAGTGGGCACAAAACAATCCGGCAGGAAGCATTCTCTACGCTGACGCCAAACACAGACCTGCCATCCGAACGGTAGATGGTGAACCTTGATTCGTCGCTCCAGAGAATGTGTTTCGACTGTTCAACGGTCCACTGTCGACGTTCTTTACACCACGTTTTCCGCGCAGTGCTGTCAAACTTGGGGGATTAAAGCCTTGTGGGCGGCATTACGTCCATGAAAATTCTGCAAATTGGCTTTCTTATGAAGGAAGTGTTGTTTCATCGAAACATCACTTCCGGATGCCTGTTGAAACTTCTTGCGAATGTCGGCTATCGATTGGGTGCGGTTTTTCCGAATTTCTTTGGACAACACCCGTTGATCTTTAACTCCCAGTTTCGTGGGTCTGCCAGGTCGAGGCACATTCCGACAATCACCGCTCACCTTCCATTTACGAATCAACTGTCGACTTGGGGTACTTTAGTTCGCCGGATATGTGCACTTGCTCGCTTTGTGGGATCCTTTCAAATTGTAACTGCGTACATTTATCCCGAAATATGGAGAAATTTGTCTTGAATAAATAGTGAGCTAATATTTGTGCATAGATTACGAGGAAGTTGGATAGCCGCCGTTGCATTTCAGAGCCTTCTTCGAGGCCTCCGTCACGCTAACTTCCAACAAGACAAAGCACGACTGCATGTTCCTCACGCTGTTCTGACCTTCCTCAATACAGAGGGGGTTGCTCTGGTCATGCGTTCTCCAGATTTCTCACCAACTGAGTATGTCTGGTCTATGGTTGCCGAGAGACTGGGGGCAAGTCACCACGTGCCAGCGTATACGATTGATGAACTCTGACATAGAGTTGAAGTCGCATGGAATGCTGTAACCGTACTTCCATTCAAACTCTGTTCGACTCAATGATCAGCCGGATTAGAGCTGTTATTGCTGCCACAGGCGGCTGCTATAAATACAGATTTATGCATGCTCTGTACTCCAAAATTACCTGGAAGTTTAATCATGCCTTTCCCACCATTAAACCGTATGTTTGCAATAAATATGATTATGTTATTTTCTTTTCTTACTGGTGTAGCATTGTTAATGGCCAGAAGTGTATTTCAATGGTGCGAATTTCCCGAAACATTGGCGAAATGAAATATCACTGAAATTTTATAAATCTCACGAGAGTTTAGGAACAACAATAAAATAATTCAAGCCGCCATTACAACGCGCCATTTATAAGCGTTTCGAAATGCAATTTTTTTTAAATAGAACTAGAATGTACTTAAATGTAGACGCACTCTCTAGATTCATATTTCTCCATCAGGGGCTAATTAAAAGAGTCGTATATCTTGTAATTGCTTCAAACTACAGCTGAAACACCCCTGCTCTCTTTTAAAGCAAAATAAACAAACTGATAACAGCGGGTGTGAAGAAAAAAAAGAAAGAATGATACACAATTTTGCAAGCTGTAGGATACAAGTTGAGATAGGGGGAGTTTGAAACAGCTGTTGTTGTCGCCATAAATAATATGCCATTACGCTGGCGACGGTAAATGCTTCTCTCCAAAATATCGCCCACAAACCCCTCGTAATTACCGCAGATCTCAATCCAATTAACACCGGGACACGTTCAAAGCACCGCATCATCACGTAATAATTGTGAAACTCTCTTTAATAGATGTGGCGGAAAATGGTGGGCAGAAAACGAATCTGTTTGAAGGAGCTTCGCCAGCAGATCCGGACGATAGATAAGAAGGCTGGAACTCCGAAGGGGGGAGGCATGGAGATATAAGCATGCTTTCAAACCAGAAGCTTCTGGCAGATGATAGTTTAGATAGTGGGATGTGCAAACCAAAACAGGAATGGGGGCTTTATTAGCAAGGTTTCGTTCATTAGCTGCTCGTGGCACGGAGCATCATATGGCGATCAACGTTTCGAGGGGATTTACTCGGAAGAACGAAGGTACGGAAGGAACTGAGCTTGGATAAGCGGTTTAAGAGGGAGGAGTTTGGAAATTAATGAGTTATTACAAAATCTATGAAACATCACGATGAAGCTTTTAGATGGACCCGCGCTTTTTCAGTCAACGAATTGCTGGAATTCGTATTGATAGTAGTTCTTATGGATCAAATGTCCAAACAATCTTTCCAAAGTGTGTGTAATGAAATTGAACAAATCCAAATTTGATAGACACAAGAGTTAACTTATTCAAATTAAATCGTTTCATAAGTAACAGGAAGTCTGATGCACTGTTCACAGAGCATTGTTGCATGATGTAATACGGGTTTGTAATAGGAAAGGCTAGGGGAGGGTGGGGGTCATGCAATACAGACAATCTTCTGAATGCACACAAAAAGAGAAATATGCGTGGTCTCAGGAATGTTTAAGAAAGCTATCAAATTCTCCAAAATATACGCACTTATTAAATTGTTACAGTTTGCCATTTTTTTGCGGTCGAGGACTAAAGCAGATGATTTTACATTACTCAATTGAAAGTTTTATCCTTTGATTTGTATTAGCGGACGACAAAGCTGTATGTAGTTTAATTTAATACTATAAAAATTGTATGGTCCCCACCCCCCCAAAAATAAGAAAAGACTTTGAAAATAAGCTTCCCAGATAAACGTCGGAGTAGCTTAAATGGAAAAGCGGTCTTCCCGGAGCTGACAGATCCGTGTTTCGAATCCCGTCGTCGACAAAAAGGAAAGTTTCTTTACAAAATCTAAAGTGGAATCATATATATTTCTCGTTATGGATCAAGGTTTATGATGGCCAGATTGTCTGAGGTTTTTCGAAAATGGGCAATGGTTGAGGCGGTGTTTGTAGCGACAATCACAAAAGACTGTACACATCAGGTACGGCGAAAGGTGCGAAAATAGCGTTAGTTTTTTCGACAATAGATAGGTAACCTTAACTTCTAGAACCACTAGTCTAATGTCTTCCTTGAAGAATTTCAATTCAAATAACGTGTTGTAACAAACGCCCTTTGTCGAAGCCAGGACACAAAGCTGGACCATTCAGCTCCGGAGTGACAGCTTTCCCAATTAAGCTACGCCAACGTGTATATAGGTGGACTATTATCTAAGTATCTTGAGAAGGGAGCCTCATAGTGCGTTTAACCATTATCACAATCGACATCCTGAGAAGAGCGAAATTTCTGCAAAATGCTAAAATGTTGTATCAGGAAAAAAAAAAATACTACACAACGAGATAATCATGTTTTCAGGTACACTCTAAACCATTCGAGGCTTTTCAATCATACAATTTAGTATTTAAGTATTCCACAATAAAAATCTTATCCAGTCATTGATAATGGAATTGCTTACGGAGAGCATTAGAATTTGAGTCCGTGAGCAGCGTGTTTTAACGGCAGACCACTGTGTAACGACTTTAACCCTTCCCTTAACATACTAACAATGGAGCCAAAAGATAACATCTGAACTCGCCTCGGCTGAACAAAGGAAATGAAAGAGTTAGGACGTCACGTCACGACAGACGTATCGAATGGTAACAATAAAAGCCAAAGTTCACAGGAAGTTCGCTCTCTCGACCCGTCTTGAAACTACGCGGAGAGGCTGCAAGATTATTACGACGACCGTGTGCGTCCGAAAAAGTCTTTCCAAGCACCAGCATAATGCCTCTGTAATTACTTATGTGTATTAAGCACTAATATAGTAGTGCCCATGTATTTACTAGCGTGTGCGTTAAGCACAGCAAAGTGCCGACATTCAATTGTACATCGTCATTACTTGTGTGTAAAAGAAAAGGCTTTACTTATCTGGTGACTGTAACCTGTAGCAGGTTTTACGGTATTAAAAATCAAGGATTTCTACCAAAATAAGTAACGAAATTTATAAAGCCAATAAGAGGTCCATAATTTGACTAAATTAGGAATTAAAAAGTTTCTACTTTGAAGTTAATATATAAATAAGAGTGACGCAAAGTACAAAAGCATTTATTGGTTTTGACTTGTGTGTATATTCTGAATTAAACATTTTTGACTAATTGAATTCTTATATCTTTGATTTGTGCTCCAATTAGCACAGGAAACAATTTGTTTCAAGGTTTAATTTTGACTTATATGTTTTCGTGAGCTTCAATAAAAATATTGATTTAAGTTTTACTTTGGTTCTCTTCATTAGCAAGTTTGCTAAAATTAATTAAGTCAGTAAAGTTAAAGTAAATTTTTGTAATTGTGCATATTGAACTGGATTCGACATAATAATGTCTGCTAAAAGATCTTCAAGAGCTAAAAGTTTTAAAAGCTGCTGAAAGTTTATTTTCTGACAACGAAGGTGTTCAGACTTTACATTTACATGTAAATCCTGTTGGATCTCAAGCTCCGTTAGCCGGAACATTCCAACAGGGTATTACAACTGATGATATCTTGGTGTATAAAGCTTACCAGAAAGCAATATCGTTTTTCGTAAATTGAGACAAACTAGTTTTCTGATATTGTTTTGTTTTTAATCAATAATATAATAACCCTCCTGATCAATAACCTTTTTCTATCGAGTGCGCAGATTTACTGTTCCGGATCTACAGAACGACGGTAGCTTTCGACCACATAAAGGGATAAATTTGTTTTTTACTTCTATGGTTTTGGAATTTTTCTCCACTGAAAACGTGCTGCAAAGGTCTGAGTAAACGGTAATCAGAGAATACAGCATTGGACGAATAAGGCGGATGAGATAACATCTTCCATCCCAAGTCTTTGATTTTATTCTGAATACTTTTTTCTTAGCATCCCATTGTTACGCTGTAGAATCAAGTCTTTTCTATTGATCAGTGCCGGATGCTTACTATTCAAAGGTTGGTTTATGCATTCTAACAGTTCACAATAAAGGTCTAAAGTTACTACGTAGCCTTATTTTAGTCATTCAAAATGGATTTTGCCCTGTATGATACACCAAACACAAAGGAGGACATTTTTAGACTGTAAATCCTGTTTTAGGGTAGGTACTTTCTATTGCAGAAGTCAATAATAGTCTTTTTCGTTTGGGATTATAATAAAGTATCCATTTCTAATACCCAGGAACCATACGATCATGAAACGGTTTAGCTTTATGCCATTTCGACAACAAATTACAGGTGATTCAGTGATTAGCCTTGCTTTCTTCTGCTAGGCCTTTGTAAAGGAAAGTTGTCAACGCCAGGATTCGAACACGGAACGTTTAGCTCCGGAGAAACCGGTTTACATTTAAGCTGCGTCGACGAGGTAAATGGGTAGCTTATATTGAAGTCATTCGTGGGTGGACATTACATCCTTCCCCACTTGAACAGAGAGGTCAGAGTAACGACCTGTCTTCGACTGGTGGACCTAACGGTTGGGTCCTTGGCCACTAGTGTGAATCGCTATGTCGGGGAGCCCAAATGTAAAAAAAAAGTTGTGGACGCCGGGATTCGAATCCGGAACGTTCATCTCCGGAGGAACCGCTTTTACCGATTAAGCTACGCCGACGGGGTAACTGGGTGGCTTATATTGAAATCCTTTGTAGGTGGACATTGATGTATGGGTTCCACACGGTGTAACATATATACATCATCTCTGTTGACTCTACCAATTTTCTTTAAATGTTCTTGAATTGGAGACAAAGGTGCATTAAACTTACCCGATGTCTGTTGCATAGCCTGACAAGGATCAGCTTCAAGAACTGCCCGTAAAACGTCATCAGAGAGACGCATCAGAAAAACCAAAATTTCCCGACCTGAATTTTACAAACCAACTTTGCTATTTACGAGCATCTAACGCTTCTGGATATATAGTATATAAACTTTTTTTTCTTATAGCAGTTATGGCATTGCTTACCCTTGCATAAGTCGTACAGCAAACAATGTTGGATACGCAACTCCTCTGGTTTATGGCTTGAGATCTTAACAAGGGGTATTATAACAGCAATATAGTAAAGAAGAACATGTAAGCTTCTCCTCACAAAAGACTTCGAAAAAATCTAAGGTATTCGTCGGCGTAGCTTAAATGGAAATGCGGTCTCTCCGGTGCTGACAGATCCGTAGGTTCCCGGTGTCGACAAAAGGCAAGTTTTCTTGCACAATGGCACCCGAACAGGGTCTCACACCAGTGGCCAAGGACCTAACCGTTAAGTCCTCTACTCGAGGTCATGAAGTACCCTGACCTCTCTCTCACCGTTGGAATGACTCCAACCATTCCCTACCCCTTAACGCATTAACATCCTCTGCTAAACAAAAGAAGCATATAACCAGTCAGGACGTCAAGCCAAGACAGATGACGCGTCGCAAAAGGTATAAGAAGAAACTGGTCACAAGACGCCCTCTCTCATTCTGCAATTACGAGAAGAAGCTGGTGTTAAAATTTATGGTGGCTGTTGTATCACATGAAAGTGTATTAAGCACTAGAATAGTGCCTATGTCCGAATGTGAAGTTATATAAAAAAGAAAGTTTCTACGAATAGAGTATAAAATTTCCATAACGAAGGTTCAAAGTCGTATCTAAATGGAATTCTACATAAAGATAAGTAGAGTATGATTATTAAGCCAATTAAAAAAAGGCCCTAATTAGACTAAAAGTGCAATTAAAAAGTTTCTAATTAGAAACTTCAAAGTAAATTATTAAGAAATAAAATCAAAAGTACATAAGTACTGACTTAATTTAAATCTGTGTTCATAATTATTCTGTGTTGAATTATTGAAGTATTTAAATCGTATTTCATTTAGGTACTAAATAGAATAGAGTTCCAGGTTATTTTTTACTTGTAATTTATACTGTGAGCATAATAAATTGTTGATTTAAATTTTACTTTTATTTCCATTCATTAGCAAGTTGCTAAAATTTAGTTAATTAAGTTGGAGTTAAATTCTTATTTTTGCAATTGTGTATTTAAAAGAATTGGATACAGCAAAACATGTCTGCAAAACGATCTTGCAGAGTTAAAAGTCTAAAGAACTCTGAAAGTTTATTTTCTGACACCGTTGATGTTCAGAGTCTAAGTTTAGATGTTTGTCTTGTTGATTCTCATGCTTGCTAGCCGGAAATGTTCAACAGGGTCTTGCACATGGCGCCCAACGTGTGGCCAAGGACGTTACATTAGGTCCACCACTCGAGGTCGGGCCGATATCTTGAACTTTCTTTCAAGCAAGGTGCACCCACACAAAAAGATATAGAAAATAAGCTGCCGAGATACTCCTCGGCGTAGCTTAACTGGTAAAGCGGTCACTCTAGAGATGACAGATCTGTTGGTTCGAGTCCCGTGGTCGACAAAAGGGCAAACTTTTCTTCACAACGTGAGAGAGGATGTAAGCTTCTCAAAAAAGACTTCGAAAAAACGTTTTCCATATACTTGCCAGAGTAGCTTTAATAGAAAACCCTAGGTTCGAATCCCGGCGTCGACAAAGAGCAAGTTTTCCTTACAAGTAACAGTAAAAGTTGACCTGCACCTGCAGAAATCTTTTGCACAATTGTGGTGCACGATATCAGACGTTTCAAGCCAATCGGACATGCGCACGTGAAAAAACATTACTTTTCTGTACTCCGTATATTTTAATTACTTATAAAAGCTGCTTTAAGGTCGTACTGATTAAAAAAACATTTTTCCGGTAGAAGTTACTCAAGATGAAGCACGAATTTTCCCTTTCTCCATAATCGTTAACTGACAAGAAATTGCTTCTTTTTTGGAAGTGAAGTTGCTTCAGAAGTTTCTCGATTTCGAAATATTGCATCGCATTGCATGGCTCAGTACTTAGTCAATGAAGCGGTAAAAAAGTTAAAATCAATCACATTAAGATGCAACAAAAGTAGTCAGCATCTTCCACCCTCCTTCCAGTTTTTCCCCTTTCCCCCTACATCTTTTCCCTTCTTCCCTTCGTTTTTTGAGGTCGCAAACCTTGGCGCACATCCAAGTGAGTGCCGAGAAATAGCATAAAGTTAGGGGGGGGGAAATTCCAGATGATTATTGTGACTCCAGAATTCCTTCAAATCCCGGAGAACGATCTTCTTTGTTTGCTTGCTTTCCTCGACAACCAAATTGCTTTCTTTCAGATGAAAGGTTTCTTGCTTTCAACAATATATTTACCATCGAAATGGAACGGAGTGAAATGCGGTGGACGTGAACTACTTTTAGATTTACTGAGAAATACTGTGGCAAAATGTAGGATGGTAGAAAGCCGGACAGTTGTATTACTAGATGTGTTACTAGAGTCTGTATCGCTCACACGTTACTGGCAGAAGTTCCAACACGTTGGCTTATTTGGAATTTTGTTTTTCTAAAATATGCATTTATTATCATCCTTGATTTTATTATGCGGAAGGTATGCAGTACAGTTTTACTGAGATATAACTACATTGTAAAAGAAATAAAAATTACGGATAAGAACTGACGATTCAGTTGCCATACCACGCCCGTTCAATATATAGTTTTGTAACTAATGCACGGAACGGTGTAATGTCCACCCACAAAAGACTTCAAAATAAGCTTCTACAGACAACAGTCGGCGTAGCTTAATCGGTTAAAGCGGCCTCTCTGGAGCTCTAGGGATGGCAGATCCGTAGGTTCGAAGCCCGGCGTCGACAAAAAGTAAAGTTTTTCTTTACAACGGGTAAAAACAATTAATTGAAGAAGTAATACATGCTGTATTTTACAGTATGGAAACCTAGATTTACTTCTACGCTGGTTTCGATAAATTAAGGAGCAAGCTGAAAAACCGTGATAACAGAAAAATTACAAAACCGAGTTGGATTAAATTTGGGTGGGTATTCTTATGACATCATGCGGAATGAACCCAACTGAACAGAACAGATAAACGCATGCGCAATTCGCATCACGTCGCAAAACGTCAGATGTGCAGACGAAATAGGAGAACTACTTGAGTATGGCGTATGGTATCCATGAACAGAGTACCACAAGGACGATGTCGATGTTCCATGTTATTAATGATGTCAACGATCTCCGTGGGCCGAAAATCCCATTGTTCTAGTGAAGTAGTCCAGAGGGCCTAAAGGTTTCGCGGCCCTGACATAGGTCTGAATAGAGCATCTCAGACTATTGGTTCAAGTCGGGTGAGCGGGATGACTACTTCATGTGGACAATTGTCCTCTCCTCGAGGTACTGCTGTTCGAGGCGTGCCGTGTTCGGCCACGAATCATCCACATGTAGAAGGAGATCTTGACCAACTGTGCCCGCGTAGGGTGGCACAGATCAAGGATACAGCCTCTATAGCGTTGAGCCTTCAAAGTTCACTACGGCAGCAAAGAGTACAGTAGCGATCAGTACTCTTTACTGATGAGTCACGGTTTTCACTACAGAGTGAGCTTGGTGAGTTCTGGAGAGAGTCAGGTACTCGTTTGCAACATCTCATATCAGTGAAAGGAACATATATATATTACAGGCCGCGTTTTGGTCTAGGGCTGCATATCCTTAAGAGGACGCACACAGCAGTAGGGTCTTTGCCAATACTCTTCATAACAAATTGATCCATCCCAAAAGTATATTGAAAAACATTGGCCCAGGCTTCTTGAAAACGCTTAAATAATCCTGCTTCGGGTCCAGACGACGAAGCAATTCAAACTTCAAAAGCGGACTTTAAAATCAATCATATATGTGGTGTCTGCAATGTAGGCATAAGAGATCTTTTCCAGTTTTCGTTCGAACGAAACGCACAAGCACCTTTTATTCTTCCAGTATATGACGCAGTGGTGTCACAACACGAGGCTTCGACTTTTCAGTGAGTAAGCGGTAAATAGCTGCTGCCATATGGAGCTGTTCTCCACTACTACAAGTCAATATTGAGGGACTCACAGAAAAGATTCTCTTGTCCATTACTGGAGGTCTGTCAACTTCCTCGTTTCCAGTTATTGCTGATAATAGCTTTCCATCCCAACAGACGACAACGAACTCTAACTGCAACGTCAGATGTTTTCTTGTTTGTTCTGCATAGTCGAGGTTATGGTCTGGCTTCTCTGCCACTCCACCCACGACATACTGTTTTGCCATTAATAGAAAATTCTCATTCTGTTTTCATATGTAAAGAAAATCTTTACTTGATGTCGACGCCGGGAATCGAACCCGGAAAGTTCTACTCCGGAGAGCCACTTTAACCAGTTAAGCTACGCCGACTCTTGTCTGTCGAAGCTTATTTTTAAGTCTTTTGTGGGTGGGCATTACAGTAATTTGTTTATTTCGCAC
>JJRW01S0022407.1:38618-49273 GCA_001188405.1 Loxosceles reclusa
ACATCAATTATGATTATATCTAAGTAAAAGTAAGTCTTGACGCTGTGTACGGCGATTGTTCACTCATTCCTGCCAACATCGTCGAAAGGTAGCATCGTTCCGACACAAATGTCAAGTGATCCTGCGATTTGACTAGCCTGCTGCCTTTAGTTCGATTGCACGTCGTCTCTCAAATGTTGACATCTGGACATTATGTTCGCTAACCCGTCTGCGAGGCATTGGTACAGTCCACGTAAATAGAAGGAACCACATTAAAATGGAAGTTATGTCGTAGCATTGGGGGGATGTCCTCTGTTTTATACACGATTCTTAAGCTCTGTTGCAATGCGCTGCAGCTCAACCTAATGAGTCATGTCTGCCAAAGTTAATCATTAGCATATACGATCGTAAAATATGTGCATACGCAATTTCCTCCCATTCTCAGATTTCCTTCTAGGTACATCGATTTGTATGTTAGAAAGTGTACATTGTACGAAATTTGTAATCTTCCTGAATAGTAAAGGCGCGATAGCACGAAAATGGATACGGCACTTCATATTGCATTAAGAAGAAATAATTGGTGGTCAAAAAAGATTTGTCAGACGGTTCGAAGACTGATTCTTTCAGTTTAAACATAGCTAATTACACCATATTACTTTCATATGGTTCTTTTGTAGGAATAATGCGGTCATCGGGCAAAAGAAACAGCACACCAGTATGCATTACATTTCTGTAATAGGTCTCATCTTACTGCCGATACCACCATGCAATTTGGGCCGGCTTGAAGAAACGGGGTATTTTACAATCCCTGCCATTCAGGTCGGCCCAGACCTATAGGTGAGCACTTGCCTCCAGTGGTTTGATACCCATTGTGACACGAAATTTGTCTTTCTAGACTTGTAAGCGAGCACTTAGAGCTAGTTGACATCCCATACTATGCGATAGCAAAAACCACACTGCCGTACAAGAGACATTAGTGTGTCCTTACATTTGGCCGTGTATGGCACATTATGCGTGGAATACGTGCTCACCCGTACAGTGAACTACCAACGGAAGGGTTCCTGTCCAGGGATTATCAGAGATAGTGCAACTGGTGCAACAAAGTTGCATTGCACTTCACGGTGCTATATCCCTTAGTGTCATGACGCTCAGGCTTGGTTGTAGTCCATATTGTGCATTCCCTGTACAATGAAGTCGTCGGTCAATATGCACATGTTACAAAAACACCTTCTTTTGGCACTCCCTTTCAATATGATTATTATATGAATGCATGTTGCTCACGCTGTCAACCAGTTACTTATTGCATCTATTTGACAAGTGTATTTGAAAGTTTTGAGGTTACAATTTGTTATTTTTTTCAGCATACCATTAAATTACTTTTGATGATATTTCTGTCTGTTGACTGTCTAGTATTTAAATTGTCCATATTCCTGGAGATAAAGTAACTAATTATAAAAATCACAAGAAGAATCCTCAGTTTCAATGGAATCAACTAATGTCCTTGTTTGTGGTCAACTAAATGAAAATTCTCATTGCCCCCAACAAGGCCATTTGTCTTATACGTGTCGTGGGACCAATGAGTATTCGTAGCGTATTTTTAAAATCCCATGTTGGATCAGACAAAGGTTATCTTGTTGCAGTAGCACATGATATTGCTGGTGGATGAAACGTAATGTTAGGCACAATGACTGTAAAAAAAAAGCATTGTCTCCAAGTAGCTAATTTTGTGCAGGAAGTCGTAGAGTGGCACGTTGGAAGATATGCCAAC
Source organism: Loxosceles reclusa (assembly GCA_001188405.1). Taxonomy (NCBI): domain Eukaryota; kingdom Metazoa; phylum Arthropoda; class Arachnida; order Araneae; family Sicariidae; genus Loxosceles; species Loxosceles reclusa. The sequence goes on from JJRW01S0022407.1 coordinate 40,366, forward strand.
TATTATAAATACCCCTGGAATCCAAACCTGTCAGAGTGAAGGTATGAACATGAATGAATAGCACCGCGGGAAAGATATCCGCATACGTATCATGGTAAAATACATGTTATTATATGTAAGGCGGGTTTTATTTGTTTAGATGAACACATCACAATCATGAAAGATCCTCCACCAGCTTGTACAGACCGTGGACAGGATACATCCATTTTTCAAGGGGTTTTCTCCGAACGTGAACAGAGATCTGGCTGAATCAGTTGAAGTGTCATTTTTCACATCACGTACTGACCCATAGTTTTCCTTCCTCCAAAACATACCAGACCGCTGTCCATTAAACTTGTGATACTTTCAGTACAATTAATTAAGGAATGTATTTCAGAAATATTTTTTTGCAACCCATACTGTTTATCATAGAAGAATTCTTTCCGTTCAAAGAAATTTAAAACTCTGCCATAGAATGATTTTTCAAGATGTTTCTTAAAACGGAGAAGAGCGAAATAGATCGATAATTTTCCGGGTATGCAATGCTAACTTTTCCTCTCTCTGTGTGTGTATAGGAATCACTGGAGTAATTGTAAGCACTTTCGTGCAAAAGTTGCATTATACATGCAAAGGTTTTCTAGAAAGATAGACGTGAAAAAACATTTATATAGTGAATCAGCAGAAACGGATATTTATGTAAGCAAAGTAATTGACAAAACCGCATCACTTGCCATTATCCCCAAAGTGTCACTGTTTTTGCGTGTAAAACGTTCTTTTTTGATGACGCCAAGTGCTTACCTTGGCACATACACGCGTTTCATATGCAATGTTGGCGAGCGATGGGTGGGTGGCCTCTAAACGCGGCAGTAAGGAGTCCAGATGGTCTGAAATTTACAAATGAACTACAGAATGGTGTCACGATTATGGTAATAATTCCGTAAGACTGGTGACAGATTGAAAAAAAAACCTGGCTAAAGAAGTTCGAGGTCCAAAACTGCCAGGGACGACCTGAAATTTATTTATTGTTACTGACGAAGGGGCGCAGAATGTCCAATTCTCGGGAACTGTCCGTGAAGTTCGAAACAACCGTTGGGCAATATGTATCGCGTCAAACAAGTTGCCGCAAACAGAGTGTAGTCGACCTATAGAAGTGGAGACCTTTGCGGTTCCTTCATTTTCCTTTGCGGTTTTGCTCGCAACATCTACCGTGGAATAACGATGACTGGTGTTGTATTCGCTTTACACATGAAACAAGATTCAGCTGACAAAAGGAGTTCCATCTTCAATTCATCTGAAGATGATGGGTAACGCTGCAATCACCTACTAAATCGCAAGCTACAAGAATCCGTTGCAGGATAGCGTGCATGTATGAGGAGGCATTATGATCAATGGCAGAACACACTGCACGTGTTCCATGCAGGTTCTTTGACAGCTATACGAAATTGTAATGACATCCTGAATTTCTACGTGCGAATGTTTTCAGAGTTGCTGGTCAAAACTTCATGATCATGCGCGTTAACGGGTCTCGCAGAACATGTCTTGTTGACCACTACCTTGCAACCGAATTATATATTTTTTCCAATTTGACTGACCCGCCAAATCTCCAGAAACCCCATAATGATAACCTTTGGCTACCTCGGTCCACGAATTACTGCTCAACCATCCACCACACACCTCTACAAAAATTTCGGAGAGAATGGAAGTCCTTGAGACACGATGTCTGCATGTCTGAGGAGGCATGCTTATAAATGTGGCTTTTCGTTGTCACTCTTTTATCATCTAAAGATGTCATCCAAAGCTATAGTACGAAAGTATATCACTTTCTTCTAGCGTCTATGGTCCAGTTGTGTTTTTGGTCATGTACTGATGGCATTATTGTGCACATCTTTGTACTCTTACATTATTCACTTTCCGATTGGCAATGTTCTCTTTTGACCCAACATAATGTCCATATATTACTTTGCGATATGTATGAAGCTATAGATAAATTTCAGTTTTCGTTTCCTCTCAGAGGTCATCTTGAATGCGGAAAAAAATATGCCCCAGTATTATTACATTCTTTGAATGCAGTCGACAAAATCATCAGAAGAAAAGTAAACGGCTACGATTTTTGCATTGGTAACTTTTGGCGTATGAAAAAAAAAATCGTATAAATAAAATCTTGGAAGAAAAATGTTTATTTCCTTCTTAGACATTTAGTTATTTTCCACATCTTTTGCAATTAACCAGACACGCGAAGGGATAAGCCGAAACAACCCCTTCAACCAAGTGGTAACAATAGTGCCCTTCTCAGAAAGCCGTTTCTTCATCTGAAAGAAAAACGAACAGCTGTAACAGTATGAATATCTGAGAACATGGAAGGTCAATTGTTAGGTTAAGCCACAGTTCCTCCTTTGTTTTCCAACCTTTGTTCAAACTTCTGGCTGATACCACAACGAATTCTTTTCATGCGTGCACAAATCGCAACAAAGAGTAGACATCTGTGGAATACAATGAAGCGTGCATAGCAATCCAGAAAAAAAAAGCAGTTGTCGGTTATCAAATGCCTGTAATCTCTCCTAGAATATAAGAAGTCCTTCTATTAATCCCTTTCAAAATGGTTTATCTGGAGGTATATTTCCTTGCAAGTCACTTAGTATAAGTACAGTTTCAAATGTATCTGTACATTTGCTCAATTATGTTTCTCTTGCTATTTACATTCTAGTTGCAATCAGTGTGTGACTTATAATACACTGGTGCATAAAGTTTAAAGTCAAAGATTTGATGTTCATACACAAAGGACTTCGGTATAAGCTATCAGACACTCGTCGGCGTAGCTTAAATGTTCAGTTCAGCCTAAATGTTCAGTCGCTCCGCAGCTGAAGGTTCAGGGTTAGAATCCCGACGTCGACAAATTTTCTTTACAAAATGGCGCCCGAACAGAGACACACATTAGCGGTCAAGGACCCAACCGTTAGGTCCACTACTCGAGGTCGGGTCGTCAGACAGATCTCTGTTTTAAGTGGGGAAGATGTCGTGTCCACTCACAAAGGACTTCGATATAAGCTACCCAGACACTCGTCAACGTAGCATAAACGGAAAGGCAGTCTCTCCGGAGCTGAACGTTCCAAGTTCGAATCCCGGCATTGACAATAATACAAAGAAGAAACAGGCACGTATATGAAAATGTACATATGGTTGCAGATCAAAAAGAAAACAATAGCATTAACAGCATGTTCAATGTGCTTTAATATAAAAATCATGTTGAAAGGGAGTATATAGGATTCCAAAAGAAGGTGCTTTTGTAAAACGTGCATATTGACCGACGACATGGTTGTACAAGCAATGCACAATACGGACTACAAACAAGCTTGAGCGTCATGTCAGTAAGGGATATGGACACCATGAAGTGCAATTCCATTTTCTACGCGACGTGGCATGCTGATAACATGATCCAGAAGCTGTTGAAACAATTTCTCCCACTCCTTTTGCCCTGCACGGATGAGATTCACCTTGTTTGTAGGTGTATATTTTCTACCAGCAATACGTCTTCCCAAGACATCATATACATTTTCAATTGGAATCAGGCCAGGTGAACGTGATGGTCAGATTATTTACTAAATATCTTCGCTGGCATTACAACCAATATGAGATGACAAGGCGCGTTATCATCCATAAAACGAAACTTTTCACCGACAGCACATCAAAAAATAAGCACATGTGGGAGCCACACGTCATCAATGTATCGTTGGCTCGTCATGGTCCCTCAGTGAAACACATTCAGGTCTGTACGACCATTGATTATGACGCCTTCCCACACCATGATACCGCAAGTCACATATCGATGCCTTTTCTTAATATTTTTGGGATGATGAACCACTGCCAACATCGCATCATACCACTTGCCATCCAGAATGACACGATAGACTGAATCTACTCTCGTATGAGAAGTGCATGCTAGACCATTCGTCATCAGTCCAATTGGGATGTAGAGGACACCATTGAAAACGGGCGCTCCGGTGATCTCTCTAGAGTGGGAAACACTCGGGTTCTTTCGCAAACGTATTTCAACAGTTTTAGGGTATATCTAACTTCCTGTAGCTGCATGTAAGTGACGTGCTAGGTCACAAACTGTGCTCTGCTTCGGTTCTTTTTTGCTGAAAGAACAATACACGGATTTCTTGAGGCGTCGTGCTTCGAATACAACGTCTCTCCTACCCCTTGCGCCTACTGCACATTCCACTAGTTTCAAATGCTGCCCATAGCACAGAAACGATAACGTGAGCCATGTTAAATTCACAAGCAACATGTGTGATTTGCAGGACTTCATTCAGATTTCCGACCATTATTCCACGAATGAAATCATCTAAAGTGTGTCTGGAAGACATGTCTATAATTTTAATATTGTAATTTCACTCTTTCCCCACAGACTTTCACTTTTAACGAAAACTGACTGCCCGCAGAGATTGTCTGCAATTTCTTATATTTGCTGTCCCGTGACCAACACGTATGTAACTGAAAACTTTGCATAATGTTCACAACAGAGATTACATTACGATTTTCTGGAACTTTCATAAGGCTGATGTAGTTCAGTTTCTATCGGTAATCGTTGAAAATAGCACCCGTCCTTACGTATTGCCCACCAGCGGTTTATTGTTCTGCGCAGATGTTCTAAGGATTATTAAACATTACCAAATTGTAAAATTAATATTATTGTTATGTCAGGTGTAAAATATTTTTCAAGGCGTTCTTTGTGCGACATACATAGGTAATTTGTACAAACACCATCCCCATGTTTCGGTCGTGTTATTGTAAATTTTCAGAAGAACAAAAAAGTCACACAAAAAGTTGGCGCATTTGTAAAACGTACTTGAACGTTTCAAGGTGGAAAAATGGAAACGGTAATGCATTTATTTGTCACTTTTTTCGTGGAAAATTTCATAAAAGAGTAACTGCTGCAGAAGCATCGATCTCAGCTGTTTTTGAGGCGAAAATTCTTACAAATAACCTGTGAGTACTGATTTAGCGATATTCTCTGAATTAAATGGTTCAAAACTCGTGATTTCAATTTTAGCCACTGAGAACGGTAAAGCGCCTCGCTTAGGGTAGCAGGGTTCTACAAGAAAGCTTCGTAGAGAAAAAAAAAAAAAAAACTTTCTTTTTGACAACGCCAGTATTCACACTACGGATGTGTCACCTAGCTCCGAAGAGACCGCATTCCTATTTATGCTACTCCAAAAGTTATCTAGAAAGCTTATAGTCAAAGTATTTTCTGGGGGATCCTTACATCCTCCCCTACGTCGAGAGAAAGGGTTAAGGACATCGACCTGACCTCGAGTGGTGGACCTGATGGTTGAGTTCTTCTCCACCAGTGTGAGTCTATACGTTCGGGCGCCATTTGTAAAGAATTCTTTATAAAAAGAAACTTTCCCTTTGTCGACGCCGGGACACGAGCCATGTATCTATCAGCTCTGGAATGATCGATTTCCCAATTCAGCTATAAATACAGGTATCTGGGAAGCTTGTTCTCGATGTCTTTTATGGGAGAGGAATCTTACAAATTGCAAGCACTGCTGCATGAAGATCCATATCAAATGGATAGAGAATTTGCTGAACAATTGGGAATTAAACAAATAACAAAGTTTTCAGTCCTTTTCACATACACGGTATTTATGTTACTCTATGAATATCTCTGCAGTTAAAAATCTCTCCCCTTTTGACAACTTCATAATAAATAAGCTAAATTAAAAATATCAAAGAAATTAGATTTCCTGGTATCAAGGAAATAATAAATGCGAGTAAATAAGTGAAATGCCATACAATTTTCGATAGAGATTTCTTACAAAATTAAAGCGAGTGCACCACATACCATTAGTGCCATGCAGGAGTTGTTTTGTGCGAGCGATGTTCTGTGCGACTTTGTTTGGTACGTTATAAATGTTTTACTTTTTGACAGATTATGACTTGTGGATAAATCGTTTTGATTAATAAGTGTAGTGAGAATTTTCAGTATAGCGAGTGTTTAATCATGAATTTTTCGTAATGTTATCCTTGACGCAAGATGCAGGTTTGTTCGCTCCTCGACATTATATTAACACAAGTGCTGCCAGTGTTTCCATTTCTCAAGAACTCGGGAGTTTCCAAAGAAACTTTCTTATACAGTGCAAACTGCTGTCAGATAAGTTTTTATTGTTACAGACTGCATTTTACCTCCAATTCCTATTTACATTTTTGGCAAAACAAATTCCTAAACGTGCTACTTATTCTCAAATGTTTCTATTCCTGACACTGCACTTAATTATTACCCCAAAGTTGAACGTTCTAAAAATTCTGTAAGAAATATTCTCTCTTCTGAAATTCCTTAAAATAACAAACTGCCCAGGGTTTTACTTGCCCTATAGTATAGTGGTAAACTTGCGCTTTGTTTTAGAAGTTATTTTTATGGCATAATTAAACAGTTAAATTTTAAGGAAATATAATGAAATAAACCTATATAGCAGAAAACAAATACAAAAGGAAACGTCAGCTACAAGCTAATGCTTATAAAGTTCCCCTAGGAAACACTTCGATAATAAGCTGCCCAGATACCTGTCGGCGTAGCTAAAATGGAAAAGAGGTCACTCCGGAGATGACAGATTCGTAGGTTCTAATACCGGCGTGTACAAAAGGACATATATCTTACCAATAGCGGCCTAACTTATGGAGTCATACTAGTAGTCAAGGACACATCAGTTAGGTCCACCACCTGACCTCTTTTTCAACGTAGGGGAGGATGTAAGGTCCCCTCACAAGAGATTTGTATAATAAGCTATTATATACCTGTCGGCGTAGCTTAAATGGAAAGGCCGTCATTCCGGAGATAACAAATCCGTAGGTTCTAATTACGGCATCGAGAAAATGGATTTATTTTTCAAATGCTCACCATAGCCGACCACGTTTTGGAACCCCGTAAACCCATAAACTTGTGGAAACCGATTATTTCGCCCACATATGACACATTAATAAACATTTATAAACATATTAGAGAGCATTAAAACATAATAAACAAAAAACGTGCCCGCTATAGGAGTTCGATATACCCGCTATAGCTATCTCAACAAACGAAGCCAATGGCTTTGATTCTATTCTCTGTCATTAAAGTAAAGTAATTATGAAAATATCCGAACGTTAACATTTTCATAGTCTGTATGATCATTCCTGGTAGAGAATTTAAAAAAGAATCTTTTCAAAACCAGGCAGAATAACTCTTTTGTGAAAGAAACATATTCTAAACACAATCAGATTCACAAAAACAATCTTAGAATACTAATGACACTTGGAGAGACGAGTTCAAGAGTAAGGCGAATTCAGTTCTTTTTTGAAACACCGACAGGGGTTTATGGGGCATGGAATTCTGTCTCGCAGGATGATCTTTCCGTACTATAAACTTTGAATCGTAAAGAACAATTTTCTCCTCCTGAACGACTATACCAGGATTTCAAATCTGTTACCTTATTCCCAGAAATGATTTGCAATTGATTTCTTTGCCAGCGATTGGTACTTTAGTCCGAAGTGCCTACGTTTATTACTTCAGGAAATACTTTGATTCATCTACGCAATTTTCTACAAAACGCTGCTTCTTAACGAGGGTAGCATGTGTTAAAGTGCTTCTAAACAAAGTTTTAGAAGCTGTAGGGATTTAGTTTTCTTTCGGTACGTTGCTTTTTTAAACAGCGGTAGAAGTAATTTCGGCAATTGCTTAAAACGCAGTGTGCCGAGGCAATTCTCCATCTTTGATTCATGCGGAAAAAGACTCTGTACGCAAAATACACGGTACTGTTTATAAATATTTGGCGCATTTCAATACGAAATTATCTTTGAACGTATTATGCTGATCTAAACAAGTTGCAGTATGGAATAAGCTACAATAAATGCTAGACGGAGTATTCTACCGTGAGTTTAGCGTGGGAGCTTTGATAGGAGTTTCTTTGATCTAGTCCAAACGCCAAGTTTTCCATATTTCCTGCAGGTTAATATCATGAAATAAGACCAAAGTTCTAACCAAACCACAAATCGAGATTGAACATATCCCAAGCTAAACAAAGCAAAAGGTCTATTCAATGACTACATTTCACGAAGAGTACGGTACTTGCGAATAACGACTTTGATACCGGTTTTCAGTATAGTTAGAAATTGAAATACTTAAATATATTTAAAACAGTCTTCCTTCAAGTTCTTACAGGTGAAATTGAAATCACGATACAGGTGTTGTTTCCGTAATTCTTGAGTACCGAGCTTAGTATTTGGAAGTGAAATAGCTAATGTATATGTCAATAGTATAGATAGATCATTGGTTGGTCAGAAAAGAAAGAATGACCAGGGTTAGTCATATCTGCCAAGAGTCTCGACGTTTCGGCCATCACATATGGCCTTCATCAAGCGAATGATGAAGGCCATAGGTGATCATTCGCTTGATGAAGGCCATAAGTGATGGTCGAAACGTCGTGACTCTTGGCTGATTACGTTTTCACGTTATCATCCTATTTGTAGCTTCAGACCAGTGACAAAAACCTTTTTCAAAGATCATTGGTTATTACCGCACACACAAACACACACACACACACACAGAAAATTTATATACACCTGCAAGAAAACACACCCAGCAGTCTAAATACTAACACCTTCATTCCAGACATATTACTTTCATAATCAATTATCTGATTTCTTACATGAAGAACGTTGTAAATTGCGATTCTACAAGTTCGCCTTCTTGACTGCATTCAGTGACGTCCATTGTTTGCGACAAATAAAAATTTTTTAACTATTTCTAGTGTGCAAGACGTAAAAGTGACTACTGTTCTAATCAGCCATAATATTACTGGTGGGATTTGTAGAAAAAATCATTACCAGCAATATTTTCTGTATCCTTCGTTTGACTATTCATGTTACTTATCATTACTACATTTTTTTT
>JJRW01S0022448.1:27807-38595 GCA_001188405.1 Loxosceles reclusa
GCTTTATTTTTTAACATTATATTTTGCAAACGAATGTTTTTAAGTTTTGTGAGTTCCCCCTCCACCAAAGACTTAGATAAAAGCTATCTAGCAACCGTCGGCGTAGCTCAATTGGGAAAGCGGTCTCCCCGGAGTTGAACGATCCAGGTTCGAGTCCTGGCGTCGACAAAGAGCGTTTGTTACAACTGCACGTTTTCAACACAGTTTCATCTCGTGGGATTTCACCATTCTACAACCGGGAGTGTTTTTTTTTTTTTCTGGTGCTGGAGTTTAATTTCAGTTTTTAGTTGAGTGATTACCTGCTGGTCTAGTGAACTTTGTCCAAACGAAGATTGTGCCCAAGGACTAAACAAAGTTGCTCAGTCTTCTGATTTTTGTGTGTGCATATGTGTGTGTGTCAAACAAGTGTGAGACTTTTTTTTTTCGTACTAGTGTATTTGCGATTTGAAACAGTCAGCAAGAGACCGAGGGACAGGTTGAGTGATGCGACTTCACACACGCCTGAGGTACCTTATGCATCTGATTAGACGAGTCATTCAATCATGTCTGTCTCCCTTAGTGTAACATGCAAAAATGCATCATTATATGCGCAGAGACAACTTCGATGAAAGTGAGACTCACTCCTCGTACTTACCGATATTCGTAGGGCGCAAGCCATAGGCTCGCCTTATGCGTCGCACCCGTCTCATTTGAGACTTTTGACGGCTACCCCTACGCGGGTTCCAGTCAGTCATGTTTGGCCATTGTTCGCGCTTCCTACCATTTCCATTGTCCATCTACCCAAGTTGTGAGGTGGCGTTCCATCCTCGCTGGGGCGACAAGTCCCCCCTCAACTCCTTCTTCCGCCGGTTGCGTGGCGTCCAGACGGGAGAGGTTAGAGTTTATAAATTTAGCCAGTTCTGCTAGCTCATGTCACGCAGCCGTTGTTTGTATACCTATCGACGGATTCGCCCGGGAGCGAAAATCCCGCGTCACTGCTGCTCTGTGCGGGCATTCTAGCGCGTAGTGGCGAGCATCACCACTTGCGCCGCCACAACTGCACGCCGGCGTTGGGAGATGTTTCGTCCTATGGAGGGAGGACGGAAACCTCCTTTGACCGGTAACCATCTTGCGCAACGTAGTATCCCAGGTCTTTGTATGGCATCGCTTCCATTTTGGGGACGATTGCATAGGTAAGTCGGCTGGTCGTTGAGGTATCCCAACACTTGTGCCATTCCTCCATCGTTTTCAAGACGAGTCGTTTCTTGTACTGTGCACTTACTTGGAGAGGCGTGCTTACCGACAGTTGGAGTCTCCTCCCCATATCCACAGAACAAGCGAATCCCCCACATTCGCTACAGTTTTCACCGTTGCAAGCGAATAGCAGTACAATTCGGATTTGAGCATTAACTTTACTAGCTTTTTAATTTAGATTTAATTTAATGTAATTCGAGTTCCCACTGGAATTGCAGCTTATATGTCATAACCACAAATTTTACACATCCAGTAATAAGAAAATACCAGTTATGGCAATATATAAATTACAGTGCGAGATTTCACGCAACAACAATATTTCAACGCAAAGTGATTAAATAAAGTTGACAGATCTGTATAGGCTGAGCTAAGATTATTAGATTTATGATGGGAAATGAACAGGATGTGAGAGATGCCAGGGAACGCAAATTATTAGTAGCTCGACTGACAGATTTAAGATAACCTACCACGACTTGAAAGATAATATTATGATCGCAATAAATAAATAAATAAAATAAAAGGATTCTCATAGTAGCAGAGGTTGTTGGGGGAGAACGAAAAATTTGTGGAATTTAAACTTGTGCTAGAATTGCACGAACGAGCAGTAGACGCACGACTGCTGACGATGTGTATTGGTTTTCCACTAAATATGTGAAATTCGTGTTGTGGAACAAACTGACGTAAAGGAAAAGGTGCATGCTAAATGTCATGAAAAAGTGTGGGTATGAAAAAATGGAGGGGCCAAGGGATTGCGGATGAAGGGGAGAGACTAATCGCTTTTGTTGACAAACGGAAGTGAAAGAGAACTCCAGGGAATTGACATTATGTGCGGGAGTAAAGGGGAAAAGAAAAGAAAGTAAGAGAGGGGAAAGAAAAAGCAAAAGACGAAATGCGAAGGGTGGTGGGGTGTTGGAAGAAGAAAAAGAAAGGAGAGAAAATCGACGGGGTAATGAGTAACTGGAGTCATCAACTAGCGTAATTCCGCCCTCGGATGAGCAGCTTTATAAACTATTTCCTGAAAATTCACAATCATCAACGAAAAAAAATTCCTGAAAATCAAAAAGTTTTCCGCAAATTTCAGCTCGGTAGATAAAATTTACAGTAAACGGTGTAAAGAAAAGTTGTCGACGACGGGATTCGAACCCGGAACATTTAGCTCCGAAGAAACCGCTTTACCAGTTAATCTATGTCGACGCTCATCTGGAAAGCTTATTTTGTAGTCTTTTGTGGGTGGACATTACAACGAAACTCGTGAATTCACATAAAAGTCGTACAAAATTTATTCGTTAATTTCAGCTTTTTTTTTTGTCTTTCTTTTACAGCGTAACATGGTAATACTTTCTGATTTGTGCAAGAAGTATTGTAACATCATGGAGATGGATTGCTGGTATGGCGAGGCATAGGCAGACGAACGGACCTATACTTCGTCCGAAATGGCAGCTTAAGGGTTCAAAGGTACAGCGATAAAATTGTGCGGTGTACCGCTGTCCTTAACGTAAATTGTGCCACTGTCCTTAACGACATGCTTGAAGAAGCTCATGCAGTCTCGGAACACGCATTACAGCCAGGCCGACGGGTCCGTTAACATTTCGAGAATTAGAGACTACCTACATCGAACAGTGGTAACGGTACTCTCAGGAACCCATAGGCAACCTGATCCTATCGAGGCCAACCCGATGTGCAGCTGCTTTTGGCAGTTCACAGCGATCATACATCTTACTAAAGAGTGAGGAACATTTTCCTTTTTTGTTCATGCAACCGTATTTAAACTTTTGTGTAAAAACGTCTTTATGGTAATTCTCAATAAAACACTTTATTAACATTCATACTGCATTTTTTCAGTCTTATTGTAGCCTATTACATTGCATTTTTTAATGAATCCATGCATGTATTCTATTGTGTTTAACACAAGGTCTCAATTTTCTTAAAATTATGGGTGATCCCTCTTTTTTTTTCAGCAGTGTACATTATTGATATTAAACAAGAGAAAACATTATTCAAGCAAGAATTTTTTGTGTAACAAACGTTTGTCCTTCGCCACTCGTATTCCTCTTCCATGTGCACTGTCATTGCGAAGAAATACAACGAGGTGCGTTCATGGCCTCATCGAAGAATCCATTTCGCGCCACCCGTGATTCCTGAACTTGAAGTGAAACCGTTTGCATAAATAGTAGAAAACAGACAGCACATTTGTCAGTTTCACTCGAACCCCTAAGGTTGAGCAGAAGAACGAGTCCTCATGTAGTGTTCTTGTCGCCCCCATGTGGCGCTCGTTTCCTTCAAAAAGAAGTATAAGTACACTGATATGCGTACAAACGAACTGTTATTCTTTGTTCGAAGCTCCTTAAGATTTTAGTCAAAATTCGGTGGTTAAGTAGGAGAGCAAAAATATAAATTGACAAATGCAATTCATTTTCCTTTATGAAAAAAAAAAAACCGGAATGTTGTTCTTTGTTTAGAACTATAAAGTATTTCGATTATGAAAATGACATATTTTCACAGAGTATTGCAAGGTTCTCCCCACAAAAAACTTCGAAAATAAGCTTCCCACGTAAAGGTCGGCGTAGCTTAAATGGAAAAGGCAATGGCAGATCCGTAGATTCGAATCCCGACGTCTTCAAGAAAGAAGTTTCTTGTTTCTTTTACAATGGCGCCCGAACTTATGGACTGACAGTAGTGGCAAAGGGCACAGCCGTTAAGTCCACCACTCAAGGTCAGGAGGTATCTTGACCTTTTTCTCAACGTGTTAGAGGATGTAAGGTTCCCCCACAAAAGACTTCGAAAATAAGCTGCCCAGATATCTGTCATGCTAGCTTAATCAGTAAATCGGTCACTCCGGAGATGACAGATCCGTAATTTCGAATCCCGGCGTCAATCGACAAAGTGGGAGTTTCTTTACAGTGTATGACAAAAAGGGAACTGCCAGTGTTTCTAACTTTTGAGATTTTGTCTTCTGCGAGACATTATTTGCAATGAATGTGAAATAAGACGTAATATATAGAGAAGGGAAAATACAAACATTTGAAATAGAGGTTAGTGGAGTTTGGTTTGATTTATTTCACAAAACAGACGAACAAAAACAAAAGAGAAACATTTCGAGATCTTTCAGGAGTCAGAGTAGCTATTGGTGTCACATAGCCAAATTAAACTTTTAACGAATATTCATGTTGAAAGACGGAATCATAAGCAATATGCAAAATAGTCTTCGTGATTTGAAGGACTCTTAAGTTATTAAAAATTGCTCAGCATCATGAAAATTTCATGCTGAGAAATATGTGGCATGACGTGTACACTCGCATGACGCACGTAGAATTTAGTAGGGCGAACGTCATACTAATTTTCCCGTGACTTTTTGTATTACAAGAGTCATTTACAATTGGTATTAGGTAAATAGGAAGCCGTACATTAAACTTTTCTGTCCTCCCTTGCATATTGAACTAATATTAAGTATAGTCATAAGCAGCAGACGTTGCAAAAGTGTAACACAGAATAAAATACCACTTTAATATTTTGATATGACTTGAAATCTCTCTCTGGAATCATAATTATTCTATTCACCGGGAGCAATAATCTTATGATTACCTACACACCGCCAAAACAGTTCTGATCTAGACAACATGAATTTTACGAGCACCTTTGAAGCTATTGATACGAGGTGCGTTCTCAGAAACCCATTTAGGAAAAGGAAAAAGCTGCCAAGAACATCTCACCTGCACGGAAAAAAGTATGTTCGGGATTTAAGTTTTCAGGGACAGCAAAAATCGCAGAGGGTTTCTTAAACTTAAAACTTAGCTCCTTCAGGGCAGATGTTTCACCATAGCATTTAAATGTAAATTAGTTATGTAAAATCATTCCAGATTCTTAAGCTGGTCCAAAACTTACATCTTGTCTTCGAGGAATAATTCTAGTCTTGACGTCTTTTAGAGCCTGAATTTGTTTATGTCTCAGTCACTTGTGGTAATTAGGGTAATTAGAAGGATTTCACAGGTGACTAAATTAATGTATCGTACAACAGATTGATTGTTGGCAGAGGGAAGATGATTAGCATGATCTGTCACTAAACGTTTCGTCAAGTTCTGGCAGTTTTCATTGAACGTGGTATTTCATGAGACGTCTAAGTGCAGATTCCAATGGTCAAACGACGCCCGGAACTCGGCGTCTAGCGGTCAGCTCTCCAAGAAACCGCTCCAGCCGCGGACGTTAGCTTCTTTCAACTCCAACGGCTTGGACGCTGGCTGCAAATGGCCAGTGGAAATCGGCCACAACACCGCATACCCTTCTAATTAGTTTTTCCATGACCTTTAATCATGAGATGACATGCTTGGTGTATAGCATGTCTCCTAAATCATCCTGCTGCTACTTCTGTTGATTTTAACCTAATAAAACGACGTCATCGTAGTCTATACAGCTGTAACTGAGCTTCATTGTAACTTATCATAGCTGTTGACTAAATTCACTTGTAGCGATGATGGCTAGTAGAAAGGAACAAGTACTGCTAAGCAGGTTTTACCTCAAGGACCATTAATGCCAGGTTCTGTTATTACCGAGCAAATGTTGGAACAGCAGATTTTCGAAACTCAAACCCTATGCTTCCAAAGCAGTTGTTTTACCATTGAATTAAAACATACACCGATCTTGTCGATTTATCTACAGTTCAAATTTACTAATCATCATAAAGACTGAGAACTCCTAAGGACAGAGTAAATTCCTATCTCTTCTTTATATTTTGTTAAGCAGTTTTAAATAATATGTGCAGTGTAGGGTGCTATATTGTTTTGCAGAAAAGGAGACGCTTCCATGGAGAGTATCACTTCCATGAAGGATATATTTGGTTGACAACGATGTGTTTAGGTGTACCTAGATAAATTTCATGAAGCACCAGATCCACTGATCACATCATCACACTCTCTCCACCGGCTTGTTTTCTCTTTCTACAGCGTACCGAGGTGGTCCAATTGTACTGGAATTAGAGAAAGGAGTTACTGTTGAAGGTAAGGATTTTGCACATTTACAGGTAGCACAAAAGGAGGTATGACTCTGTGAGGACACAGGTCCCAAGCGTTTGTAGTGGGACGCGTTAAAAGTGAAGGTTTTAGCACCTTTTGCTTCTTTCTGGCGGGTGCTATCACTTTGAGCCTTACTGCCACTGTCTACATTTACTACATGAAGAACCTCAGCTTCTTCAAGTTTTTGGTCTACTGAGCACGGTTCTACGTCGTCTGGGTCAGATTCTACATCAATTAAATGTTTAACCTTACTTTTTACGGACTTAACATTTTCGTCGCACGATTTTACAAATTCGTTTAAATCATCTGGTCGTGCACAGTAAAGTTACAAGTTCTCGACATGGGAAGTACAGACGTTTTCGGGCTCTTTGTATTTTAACTTGAAAGTGGTTTCTTTAATGTCTAACACTATATAGGGTCCCTCCCAGGACAGAGCGAATTTTTCCATAAACTTTTCTGTCGCGTCAGACAGGGAAGTGCGTTTGTTAGCTTCTTGAAAGAACTAAATCACCTACGGCAATGTTTGGGGCTCTACGTTTCCTATCAAAATAATTCTTCTTAACCTCCTGACTCTTTCTGAGTTTTAAGGCCGATTTAGTGACAAAAATCCGTAATTCCCTGAGAACGTTAAAATTCAAATTCACTGGCATTCTCAGGACTAGTTAAGTGATTCCAAGGTGAAATTATTTTTCTACCGAGGAAAATTTCAGCGGGCTTACACCCAATAAAGGAGTTTTCCAGCTTTCTTAATGCATGACCGAAAAATGGAAGATATTTGTCCCACATTGCGTGGCTGCTAGATATGTATGAAGCGATCATTTTGACGATCGTTCTATTGTTCTATTGTATCTCTCGATATTGTTTCATGCCGGACGATACGGTGTTATTTTTATGTGAGTAATTACCTACCTGTGCGCAGATATTTTCAAAAAGATTGCTTACCAAAATGCTACCGTTATCTGTAATAACCTTAGATGGAATTCCATATATATACTACAAATATCTCTAAACAGAATATTAGCTATTTCGGCTGAGTTTGCTACTTTAAGTGGGAATATTTCCACCCAGTTACTATATACGTCTAAGATACCCGGAATAAACCTATTTCCGTTATCCGATACTGTATAAGGACCAACTACATCTATAGACAATTGAGAAAAAATACTAGGCCTTATGCTAAGTATAGTAATTTTTCCATACTAAAGCGCATTGTCATGTTTAACTCTCTGACAAATATCGCATGTCCGGACGTATTCTGAAACTATGTGGAAAAACACTAAATTGGGAAAGTATTCTGAGATTTGGGCTCGCTTTAAACATCGTCGAATGTCTGGGTGGCACATAAGAACGTTATTGTGTTACTCTTGCAGAAAGCAATACGATAAGGAGTATCACGACATTTTTGGTAATACATTACACGATAAATCATGCGAAAAGTTTTCTATTTACGCTCCAAACATTTACGATTTTGAATTGGTGTATCTTCCATTTTGGCCAGAAGCAGTCTGTACATATCCCCTATTTCAGGATCATTTAACTGAGCTTCACGAATGTCATCTTTTGATGTTATTTCGTAAATGAACAATACATTTAACAATTTTTCATCCGGTTCCTCTGTAATAGTCAGTGGTGTTTGGAAGTGGGTGTCGCGACAGGACATCAGGTAACTGATTTTTCAGCCCTGGGTGGTGCTCAAACTCAACACAGTATTCCTGTAAACGCAAATACCAACGTAAATGATGTTTGTTTGATGTTTTAGCGGTATGAAAGCGTGTGAGTGCAGCATGATCCATAAAAACCTTAATCAGCAGATGGTTTAAAAAAAATTCTAAATTTATCCAGACACCACACAACTGCTAAACACTCTAGCTCCGTTGTAAAATAGCTTTTTGTTTCTGCCGTCAAAGAACGACTGACATAACAGATAGGATGACCCTCTTGGACAAGACAACCTGACAATCCTGAAGTAGACACATCCGTGTACAATTCAAACTGTAAATCATCATTGGGGGAGTCTACAAAACAGGACTCGTAGTTAACTTTTCCTTTAACAAATCAAAAACTTTTTTGGTGAACTTCAGTCCACGTCCATTTCCTTTTGACAGACGTCAATTGAAAAAGCTGTTCAGCGACAGTAGCGTAATCATATACAAACCTGCTAAACCATCCCGCTGCTCCGAGGAAAGAACGAACTTCCTTAGCATTTCTCGGAGCCGGATACTGTTATATGGCGTCTACTTTTTCTGTGTTAGTCTCAATGCCGTTGGCAGATATCTTATAACCAAGATATACTAACTCAGCTGACACAAAATTACCCTTTTTAAAATTTAAAGTAAGTCCTGCATTGGAAATCAATGTAGGTACTTTACGAACATCTTCAACATGTTTATCAAAGTGTCACTAAAAACTATAATGTCATCTAAGTAGACCAAACATTTTCGAAGGACAAGTTGTAAAACAATGTCCATAAGCTGTTGAAATATAGTCACCGCGGAACTTATTCCTAATGGGAGACGACAAAAAGCGAAAGAGCCTAAACTGCATGCAAAACTAGTTCTTTGTATGTCTTTTTCCACTACTGGGACTTGATAATACCCAGGCTTTAAGTCTAAAGTGGTAAAAAATGTTGTTGACTTCAACTGTCTCAAAATGTCAGATATCCTTGGTAATGGGTATTGTGGTGGGCGAATAGACTTGTTCAGCTTTCTATAGTCTATTGCCATCCGCCAGTTACCTGTCTTGTTTGGAACCAACACGACAGGTGAAGACTAAGGACTCTGAGAAGGACGGTTCATTCCCAATTCGAGCAGTTCATTGACCTGCCATCCGATTTCAGCTTTTTTTCATACCTACGGGATATGGTCTAGACGTTACTGGGGGAGTGTCACCAGCAGTATCAATGTTTACTGGCATAACATTTGTACAACCAAGTTTTTGCCGGTAAACAAGTGTTTAAATTCATTCAATAAAGCGTTAAACGTTTGCACTTCACTTTGAAGCAACATGAACATCAGGTTATTCTTTTATATCTGGTACATCAGTACTAAGCATTTTATCTGCAAAATCCATCTTCACTTTAAATTTTGAAATAAAGCCAACACACCAAGTAAAACAGGAATTTGTAAATTTTCAACGACTAAGAAATAATAATATTCACTAAACCGGTTCACTTGGACTTTTAACTTGATCAGACCAACTATGTGACACAAAGTACCTGCTGCTGCAGAAATATCAAAATCTACATTAAGTGTCACATCGACATAAGACAAATATTTATCATAGAAAGCAGAAGAAACGATACTTTTATCAGCACCTGTATCAAACACAGCTTGCGGTAACATCATTCAACAAAACTCCAATTTGAGGCAGTTCAAGAGTTGCGACCTGAATCATTAAATTAACTTATTTAGTGACGTTTGTCTTATATGTGTGACTCTATTGAGCTACTGGCAATTGAGTCTTTACCGAAAATCCTGGCGTCTTAAAACTTTTATTTCCATTTTGGAAATTATCCCCTTGTATATAGGAAGTTTTGGCATCAAAATTACACTTCTGACTTTGAAAAGATTGGTTTGGAACATTTACAACATTTTTGTGAGGAAATTTTGACTTTTCCTCCCTGTACTCACAACTATTTGTGTGCCCGCCATCGGAAATTTGTGGACATGGGGTCCCTCGGCTACTTTCGTTAAACTTGCTGCGTCTTCTACTAACATACAAATTAACATTTTTGAATCAACTCATGAATGGTTTGTGGGTTTTGAGTTTCAAGGAACTTTCTTAAGTCTAATTGTAATTGAGGCAAAACAACATCAATAACCTCTAGATCGTGAGTCTGTGGTTTATAAGTTTCGTACAACTCTAAAGAACGCAAAATAAATGTGACTGGCTCTTCATTTAAACTTTGTAAAAGTGAAAACAGTTCACGCAACAACTAAGTTTGAGTTTGAAACTCACCATATATAGACAATAATAACTCTGAAAAAAAGATTGAAAAGAATTTAGATTTCGTGAAGTCATATACGGTAAAGAAACTTCGCGATAATAAATATGCGCAGTGCCACTAAGACAAAACTCAGCAATGCTAACTTGCTGTGCCGGAGCAACAGAGTATAATCTAAAATGTCGAGACAAAGTTTGAACAAATTTACAAACGGAACCTTGTCCGTTAAACGTGAACTGTGGCAAAACCAATGGAACAACAGATTGCTGTTGCTGAACAACATTTTGTACGGAAGCCTGAACCCGCGTGTAAACATCAAATTCTCGACGCAATTCTGCGTTATCACGCATAACTGTTTCAAGCTGAAGTTGTAGGTAGGTTCGTCAATATTCGTGTAAAAGGAGAAGCTACATATACATACTGTCATGTTGGTTTTTAACTCTATACGTGAGACACACATGTCTTTAAGTTTGCAACCGGCTAACTCAGTATCTTGAGCACTTTGCTCCAATATGCAATCAAAAGTTTTTGACTGTTTATTCTCACAGTTATTAAAATAAGCTTCAGTAGCTTTACGAGATTTAGTCGAACAAGTACGTTTCGACA
>JJRW01S0022568.1:18940-29068 GCA_001188405.1 Loxosceles reclusa
ACATTGCATGTTCTCTGTAGTTGGCCTTGGCCTACCTCGGCTGTACCATTGTGAAGCTGATTTCGTGGTTAGAAATGCTCCCAAAAGCGGGACCACAGAACGATCGACGTTAAACCATCTGACTTGTATTTGGCCTGCTTCGAGTTTTCCTATCGCGTGATACCGTCATTCTTCGGGTGAAAGCTGTGTCGATGTCATGTTCACAGAATAACTATCTTTGATATTTCATGTTGATCTATGCTCAATCATTTTCGACTCCCTGCGCAACAACTGCTCTTATTCGTTCACTCATTTGCATAGGTTGATACCATCGTATTATAGACGTCGCTGCTGCCTGCTTTGCCCCGTAATATGTGTCACTTTGGCTCATTTTGAACGACTTTTTGCAAAGTTATCGGGTTTTGTCTTTTTGTTGCACAATTTGTGGAAACCAGCGTAGAACTCTACTCGAGAAGATCGGTTTCATAACATGGAGATTTTCTGGAGAGAACTTAAACAAGCTAAATAAAGGAATAACAGATGCTCCAGTGGAAACGGAAGTCACTACTGCTGGTCTTCAAAAACAGATGTTCAACAGAAAATCTTCATAAAAACAAAGAAACAGATGTATAAAAGAAGGCAAATGAAGATTAGAAGGGATGATCCAACAAGTAAAATAAAGTATGCTTAAATCTGTAAAATATTAAGAAAATGTGCAGAAGATATAAGAAGGCGCAATTGCAATATAGTAGGAAAAGCTATTGAAAAGAACAAGTGTTTCACAAATGCAAAAAAGAAGTCTTTGTAAAGACGGGAGGATAACCTCTTTTCAGAATACACAAAATATTATTATTGCAAAAAATCTAGATGAAATTTTGAACGAAAATGAAAAATTTCATTTGAACCTATAAAAAAACAGAAATTTCAACGTCACAGGAAGAATTTACAACTACTCCTGAGTTACCACTAGTACTTAAAGACGTTCTTTATGCAATTAAGTGCACGGAAAGATGAATATCTGCAAGAAATAATAGAATCGCAAGTTATATACTAACGGAATCTAAAGAAGAATTAGAAATGCAACTGGCAAACGATTTACAAATGTGTAGATAAAAGAGATGTGCCAGGAAGACTGAAAAAACGCTGCAGTAATACACTACCTACCAACAAGTAATTATACACCCCTGCAAACGCCGATAGTTGCAATCCGGATACACGTCACTCCCATCACTGTTAAATAGTCTGTGGAAAACAACAGGGCCATTAGTCGCACGCAAGATGCCACGCAGTTTGTATCTCTCTGATTTTGTGAAATCGTCAGGTATCACAGAAATGGCCGATCCATACGTGACATATCCAGCGAGCTAAAGTACCCAACGTCGATACGTGACTCGCAAGTGGAAGGTGAGCGATGATTGTCAGAATGTGCCCGATCCGGCAAACCCACGAAACTGGAAGTTAGAGACCGACGAGTGCTGTCCAGAGAAATTAGGAAGAACCGCAACCAGTGTAAAGAAAATCTTTACGTCATGTCGACGCCGGGGTTCGAACCAAAGGATCTGTCATCTCCAGTGACCGCTTTACCGGTTAAGCTACGTCGACTCTTGTCTATCCAAGCTTATTTTTAAGTCTTTTGTGGGTGGGCATTACACCAGTTGATTGCCCATATCCGCGAGGAGTTTTAGCAGGTATCCGGAAGTGTTGTTTTTATGAATATCCTTCGTAAGGAAGCCCATTTTCTGGGTTGTTTTATGACGAAATCCAGCAGCACTGTGCGGCTAACGTGGTGTAAAAAACGTCTACAGTGAACCGTTGAACAGTGAAAACAGGTTCTCTGGAGCGACGAATCAAAGTTCATTCTCTACCGCTCGAAAAGCAGAGTTTGAGTTTAGTGTCAGCCTGGTGAACGCCTCCTGCTGGAATGTATTGTGCCCATAGTGAAGTTCGGCAGAGGTAGACTTATGCTGTGGGAGCGTTTCTCCTGCTATGGCCTTGGGACCCTTGGTCACAATTCCTGGTACGCTCAGCGCAGATGCCTACCGCACCATTTTGGATGACCATGTGCTTCCTACGTTGTAGCAGTTTTATGGGATGGGACCATATTACTTTCTGGACGAAAACGCCAGCTGTCATGTTGCTACGTCTACCATGGCTTGGTATGGTCACAATGGTATGAATCGAATTTGTGTGACCTGCCCAGATCCCGGACCTCAACCCTATCGTGAACCTGTGGGACAAGTTGGGGAGTCGACTTAAGGAGTGTCCCTGCCGTCCAAAATTCGCGAAGGAACTCACCTCTTTTCTCCAAGCCGAGTGGAAGAAAATATCACTAGCCGTCGTGCAAAGACTGGTGGAGATTATGGCCCCCGAAAAGTCATGGCTGTAATCGCTGCTCGTGGAGGCTCCACCAACTACTGAAGGGGAAAAATTTCGTTTTCCTTTTCTATCACAAGTGTCCAATTACTTGTTGGGAGGTGCATTACTATTTACAAATGATGTCAGACAGGATATAAAAACTACGGGTGTATTAAACTTACCAAAATGTTAACCGGCAGCGGGAAATAACCTTTGTGACATGCTGCAGGAAAAATTTCCTTTCATAAGTTTAATACACGCACGCTCTGTTGAATTTAAATATATGAAGGTTTCGACATCGAACTGTGTCGTGCAGATGGTTAGCGTGCAAGCGGCGTTGATGTGATGCCCCACTTGCCCGAAATCTCACTTGCCTGAAGTACCATTTTCCCGAATGCTGAAATACCGAATGTAATCAACCTTCCTCCCACAACCGCTGCATCCCTATTCGACCCCCCATACCACCACCTCGTCCGGTTGAATCATACGACACATCAACTCTCCCCCCCCCCCAACTTGACTTATAATGTTGCATTCAAATAACGTCTGTGCCCTAATTCCCGATTTATTAATTACATTATTCGCATTTACTAATCACATTTATTAATCACTAAATAATTCATATAATTCATTAATGAATTATCTTAATTTTCTTATACGTCAATTTATTGCATGAAAATGTGATTCAGGAGGAATAAACTTTTCACAACAGCAAAAATTCGTTTTATTACAAGGCCTACATTCTGACATTAAACTAATTAACTCCCGTAATACGCCAAATTCGGGCAAGTAGGTTTTCGAGCAAATGGTATAACCGGTGTTGATGCTCGGGTCACCGGTTCGAGTCCGAGTCGCCGTTCATATTTATTCTTCTTCATACAGAATTCTATTGTGCAAAAATTACCCGCATTCAAGAGAAAATTTTACAAAGGCACATTTGCCATTTCTCAGCGTGTTAGAAAAATAATAGTTGATTATTTCCAATTGCAGATTAAAATTTTCTTCGGTTGCAGATGAACACGGATTTCCAACACTAATAGGATACGGCTTTTGTTTAAGTAACGAGGAGGGACACTTCTTCCACTCAAACCAGATCCAATCAACCGTCTGGAATGCATTTCTCAAACCTAACAACGCGTATAAAGCAAGGAAAGCCGGAAAACCAAAGAATAAAAGAAACAAAAACAAACACCAGATGAAGAAAACCCGAAGCTGCTCAGATATATCCAGCAAGGGACGTCTCACCACACAGCAGGAAAAAGTCCTATAGTCGCATACACGTAAACAAGTACCGGAGAAAGTTGTTATAGCTCTCCACGTCCAATTTCTCTATTTTTCTTGTTCTTCTTCTTTCTCTTCCTCATTGCTCGCGCTGCAACAGTATATAAGCACAGTCGTATTCATGTGTTACGCATATTCGTAAAATTCAGAACATTCGGAGTAAAAAGGGGTAAAATGGTGGAAAATCACTGGTGGAGAATGGTGTGATGAAGGCAAAACGCTGTACATATGAAAAACGTTTCAGTCGACGTCGTCGAGCAAAGAACCTGCGCACGTGGGAATAACTGTAGAACGAGCGTCAGTGATATGGCCAGTTTAGTCTGGTTTCTGCGATTGCTTTGAAGTAACGTTGCTAACGGTCAGAAAGGACGATTTATGACACAAAGTTAAGTGGACATGCTTGGAAAGGAAGAATTATTGGAAAATGTTGGAATCAGGACAGTCCCAAACTGAATACTCTCAAATTGTGAATGCGCCGCAGTGTGGGAATGGTTTCAAAGTACCAGAGGTGTGAGCCGAAGGCAATCACGAGGTCGCCCAAGTGTAACAACCACTCAGTAAGTCCGATATTTAGCAATAACTGCATGATGTAAGGGGAACATTTCTGGAAAAAATCGTAGTTTCCAGTCTACCCATATGTAAGCTCCGCAAATGGATGCAGAAAGACCCAAGGGGTAATAATCCCTTGATTAGGTTAGAATACTCTCTTTCTTCTCCGAGGGTGATGAACTGGAGGTCGAAGCTTGAGCGATGATAAGGCTCAAGTTCTAGAACCAAAGAGTCATAGACATGCTGGATGGGCGAGTCTGTGATTCTTTATCGCTCGTTGTTGGGGATGTGGTTTTGCAGACGGCGGAGACAAGTTTTGGAGGGGCTCAGCAGAACCCCGATTGACTGTGGTCCCTTCGAGAGGAATAGTCATCCAAATTCTCATGTGAGAAGGGCACAGCGCATAACACAAGTCTCGTCTCATGCTCTACAGACTTGTCGGGCAATTTTGTTCAGCGCTGACAGTCGCCACAGAAGTCAGAAGTTTCAGCTAGACAGCTTACGGAAAACTCAGGCATGTTGATCTTTACGCTAAACGCCGCGGCAGTCACACTTAGGGAGGAACGTTCACACAATCCCATCACACTTAGGGAGGAACGTCTGCGTTTATAGAAGAGTTTGAAACAGCAGTGGAGTCGGGAACTGTGGGGTAATGTGATGTTCAGTGATGAGTTCAGATTCAGTCAGTAAAATGATTCTTGTCATATGACGATGGACTACGAAGGGCACAAGCCCATGTCTAACCATGCCTGTGACTATGCCTCTGATAGTCTCGCCCCGGAAGGGGTCCTCCTCGTGGTGTAGACTGGGAACAAACGGCTGCTTTAGGCCGTTTTCTAAACCGTCGGGGGTCAAAGGCATGACGGTTGTGCGTTTATCTCGTGATAGACAAAAGTGTTGACACTCTAAGGTTGAGGCTCGTGATGGGCGCTAGCTGGAAAGACGGTTGGGGACTTCTAGTGAAGGACCCAGTATTTCACAGGATTTTTCTTAAGAGGTTTTATTTTTATGACCCGTCTTTTTCGGTTGGACCTCGTTTGAGACTTTTGAGTGACTAAGCAAAATCCCTGTCCCAGGATAGTAGGGAGTGGCCTCCACTCTCGGCCTTGAGCGTGCTGCCCAGGACGTCGTGGGCAAGGAGGGCAAGCTCTGAGGTGTCGTGTGAGACTCCAAGTCCTATGGACATTTTCCAATATGAGCATGTAATCTTGGTAATGGCCCAGTAGCGGCAGCTTGATCTGGTTGGTCCGTCGAGTCTGCTCTACCACTAGGTATCTGACTTGATGTCGCACGATATCCTAGCTCCCGGATAATTCGGAGCAGCCCGGAACATGGCCCACTCTGAGTTTCGAACATGTAGGGCAGCTTTGTGCTACGGCCAAAAGTGTTGATGTCTAGATGACAAAGGTGGCGTAAGCCGGAGGACGAAGCAGGAGCTTCGACCAAAGACCTAGATCGGGTAACTAAGAAAACTTAGCTGACTCTCCTGTGAGGGCGAGCTTCTGTCGACAGCGAGGCCCAACCTCGCTTAAGCAGACGTCCCCACTTTTGTAAGCTGAGTAGCGCAGAGCCCCAACCTGACACAAGTGTATAGTGGCTTCCAGCATGGACGAAGGGGACCAGCTTGGTAACCGCCTAACAGGATACTTTCCGGTCCCGCGAAAAGTCTTGGATGATTGAGGACAGCAACAACTTCTTGCTCGAATAAGAGTTCTCACTCTCTTATGATGCGGCTGGACTCTCGTAGCAAATTCAGGAAGTACAACCCTTCAGGGGTAAGAGTACGTTCGCGGTTGGGGTTTCTGGCAGAGTCTTCCTCTGTCAAACAACAACGTGATGGGCGACGGCCTGTCGTGCCTAATCACCCTATCGTGGTAATTTACCTTATCGTGGTAAATTTGACAAGAGATCAAGGATAATGTACAGCCTGGTGCATTTATCTGCTAGAGCCTTGACAGCGATTGGGGTGTCAGACGCATTCGGGCTGAGGGGGTAGCCGACTCCAAGGTTCGGTTCGAACACATTGAGGACATGTCCGAGGATGTGTCTTCGGCTGGCTGAGCGGGATCCGACCTCGTGCTCGGTCGAACGTGTTGCGACCTGGTTCTTCAGCCGCAGGTCCGGGTGGTTGTCAACCACTGTCTGATTCTCTTCTAAGAACCACTTCGACTGGTGCATGCAAATGCAGAGGGCCTGGAGCAAAAACGTCACAGAAATCTTGTATGTTTTAGTGTTGTTTGTTGTCTGGAGCGCGTGTCTCATGCGACGCTTTCCAACACTATTTCTCGATCCCGGCATTCCTTTGAATCGCCGAATAACATAGCAACTAAATCGGCCTGAAAGACATAGCAACTAAATCGTCCTGAAAGACATAGCAATTAAATCTGCCTGAAAGTCTTAGCAACTAAATAGGACTGAAAGAAATAGAAACTAAATCGGCCTGAAAGGCGTAGCAACTAAATTGCTATGTCTTTGGTCTCGTCCCGACGAAATCATGCAAGCGATACCTCCACTTCTCTCCCTCCTTACTATTGGTACTCGCATTTGTGTCGTTGGACTGTTGCGTTGTGCATAAAAAATATTAAAAACCATGGAGGAACTGAGAAGCATTTACATCCCATGAGGAAAACGGTTGTGGGTGCCTAGTCGGGCACGCCAGGCTATGCTATTGAGGTGGCAGCTGTCCGTCTCAGCGGCCTCCGTATCTAAGGGTGACTTGGGCTGTGCAATCGGCAGAGAGTGACACTCCAAAGTCTGGAGTCCAAGTTGTAGGACATCGTTGTCGCGCTTGGCATTGGACAACGACAGACTGAGGAGCCTTAATGAGGACGCACCTGCGACAAGGAGATACTCTGATGAGGTGAGCGAAGGCAAACGCCGACCTAATGAAAAGCGGAAAAAGAATAAGAGGAAGACGAAGCGTCCCCAGAAACCGAGAGAGGAAGCGGGCGACGCATACAAAGCTCGAAGCGCAAGGGACACAGCAAGCAGCTACTCCTTTACCCAACGACGAAGGAGGGCGAGGTAGTGAAATTACTGAAGTTTTCAATATGCCCAGAAGTTGTTTAGAGAGGAGTGATATCTCTCTCGACCATCCGGAAGGAAAGGGTGACCGTCCAATGCGCCACAGAGAAAGAAGTGGCCACACCGAAAGGCCATCGAAGCGTATGCTCAGGTGACGCCTAAGGTAAAAGTGGTTCATTACACGGACCGACTGCCCAGAGTCATTTTTCGAGATCCACCACAGAACTTCACAAAAGACTCGGTAAAGAGTATCTCGCTACTAAGAATGAGTGTTTCTTGGACGATGGTGTCAAGCCATTGTTCGCTTTTAAGAGAGGAACTGAGAACTGAGCGTCACCATTGCGTTTTTGAGTGCTTCCGTGAGATACATAGCTGCACATCGAGGGTTATGCGGTTGGGTCTCGTACAGAGTAGAATCATTTTATTCGATGATTCGGTGCTACAAATGTCTGGGATATGAACACACCCAACGTAGGTGCAAGCAGGAAGAACGGACTTGCGCCAAATGCGGTGAATCCCATTCAAGCAAGTGCACGGCTAAACTTCTATGTTGTATAAATTGCACTCTTGCAAATAAAAAGGGAGGCAAGACGATTACCACCAAACACAGGGCTTTTGAGAGCAGGTGCCCTCAGTATCAGAAGGCTCAAGAGCTCGCTAAAAGTCGCTCGCCGTAAACACGGGAAGTGGGCCCCACCTTCAAGTGTTTCAGCTTAACGCTGTTCACGCATATGCGACGACTAACCAGCTACAGGTCGAAACAGCCAAAGAGATCTACCAACTCTTCCTCAGCCAAAAACCTGTTATTGTCGTGAACGAGTCTACGAGAGAGTATGCCATTCGCGGAATCCCGAACCACTATCGGAGGTCTCATATACGGAGCGAAAAAGCACTATGTGCAATCCTTATCACTGATCCAAATCTGGGGATACTCGAAGACCTTGCCACACAAAACATCGTGACAGTTAAGATCAGAGACCCCTGGGGGAAATTTGCCTAGCATCGGTCTCTATGTGCCTCCCTCCGAGCCGTTGGAACTAGTACTGTAGACAATCGAGGCATTGCACGCAGCAAATGGAGGCGGGCTCGTGGCCGGAAGTGATGTCAACATCAAACACCTCTCCTGGGGTGGCTGGCGGACGGACGACCGAGGCATGAAACCTGCTGAGTTTGTAGCGGAGCAAAGATTGCACGTGGTGAATGATATTAGCTCACCTGCGACCTTCTGTGGTGGTAAAGGGAAAACGTGAGTCAACGTTACGCTTGCGAGTGAGGAACTAGTGGTACGAATTAACAACTGTCAATGCTATGTCGAAAAGTCATGCAGTGACCACAGGTACGTTTCTTTCGATATCGGTTGGCCTAGCTTTAGCAGAATTACGCCCATTCGACTCAACATGAGGCGCACGAAATGGGTCACATTGGCCGAGAAAATAGCGGAACTAATGGATAGCAGGAGAAAGTTAGTGACAACAGACAGAGTGGAAGTGGACGAGGCTGAGACCGAGTGCAACTCCTCACTCACGGAAGCGTGTCCAGAGTACTGTGCTCAAAACGACACCAAAAAGCTCACGCACAGCCCTATTCCTTGGTGGAGTCCGTGGCTCCGTTCGGCACGCTCCGGAATCCGACAGTTGCGGAGGTTCTACCAGCGCAAAAATGCAGAGAAGGAGAAGGCCCGAAAGGGGCTTCTCTTCCGCAAGGCTAGGGCCCAGTACAAGCAATTGATCAATAAAGCTAAGCGAGATTCTTGAATCAGTTTCTGCGAATGTGCCTTTGCAGGTCCTTTCAAGACAGCTTTTAGACTGGCCAGTGGCAAAGCTCGAAAGCCAAATGTGCTGTCTGCAGTTCGTGATGCGGACTGCACAATGATCCGCACCGTTGATGTGACAGTCAGAGCGATCCTCAAAGTCCTCTATAAAGAGAATATGAGAATTAATGACGCCGCAGCCATGAAAAGTCACTCGCTAGCTTGTGGAGACAGGGTCAAGGGGTGAACCTTACTGCGAATTCACGCCCATGGAGGTGAGCCAGGTTGTTAGGAGCCTATTGAAAGGTGGAGGTGTGGGCCCCGGTTTCAACTTGTTAACGAAAGAGATAGTTAAGCGACTCCACTATGATTTCCTGGCGGATCTGTTCTCAGTGTGTCTAGACTACGGAGTTTTCTCGAGGGTTTGAAAGAAGGGGAAAGTAGTCTTCCTCCCAAAACCTGGAAACGTTCCTAAAGGTAGAAAAGAAAAAGCATCTGCCTCCTACCGATTCTAGAAAAGTGTACGAGTGACTACTTTGAGGCCGACTCGCACACCACTCTGAGAGACTAGGGTTTCTGAGCACGAACCAGGTCGGCTTCAGATCCCAAAAGTCGAAAGTGCTGTCCCTGCATAACATCATTTCGATGACACGGTCGGCCAAAGCCGAGAATAGTCTTGTGCGCTGGTGTCACTGGATGCCGAAAGTACCTTTGACTACACTTGGCGGCCCGACATTTTGAGCCAGTTACAAAGGATGCGCTGCCCGTCCAACCTCTATCGCATGGCACAAGTTTACCTGAAGGTTCTTGTCTAAGTCCGTTTCTGTAGTATCTAGTAGCGAATGTTTGATGGAAATCAGCTTAACTGCTGAGGTCACAGTGAAGGGTTTCGCGGACGATTTCCTGCTGTTTGTGGCGGGAGAGCAAAACGGAGTTATATGATCTCGAACTCCCGACAAACAAAGCATTAAAGCAGTTACGAGAGTGGGGCCAGGTTCACAAAATCACTGCCATAGGTATTACCAGAAAGCGGAAGGGACTTACTCAGAGAACCCCGACTTTCAAAATGGATAACGCAGTGCTTGAGATTGACGAAAAGGAAGGTTCTTGGGGTTATCTTTGATTCAAGCTTAGGGTTTATACAAATACAAAGTGAATGTCAGTAACAGGCAAATGCCCAGCATGGCTGA
>JJRW01S0022594.1:11090-22973 GCA_001188405.1 Loxosceles reclusa
CTCTGAAGCTCTTCAAACCACGCACGCGCCTACTTACCGTAGTTCTAGTTAGGCCTAATCAGTTCGTCACGGCCGTTTGTAAACAATGGCTGCTGACATGCGCAAAACTTCCGTATTCAGTTCAGTGCAAATGGGTGCTATAATGCTGCAGTGGTTTTTCACCCTATGCTCGAAAATGAAGCAGTAAGCGTGTCGGGAGACGAGAGAACAACCCCACTCGATTCTTGTTTCGATTAACATCAGGCGGGGACACTCCGAGTGTAATAAGAGGAAAAGGGAATTTTTAGGGATTTTTGGCAAATAAATCTCAGAAATCAGAAGAAATCACTTTCCAATCCGAAAATCGGAAGATGGGTGAAAATCGGAAGTCTTCCGGGCAAATCGGAAGAGTTGGACGCTATGCAACATTAAGGACAATGCACAAAAATGATATAAAATCGTCAAACATCAAAAGAGAAATGGCTGTGTATTTAAAAAAAAATACACATTACTTCCATAAAACACTATAATGATCAAATTTGCTTTCCTTCTCATAGACTTGTGGTGATGCATCTGACTCCAGATCAGAAGGTTGAGTGTTCAAATCACAACCGGGGTCACCAGTTGTGGTGATGCAGGTCACCACTTGTGGGCTCCCATGTGTGGGAAGCCAGGTTTTAAAAACAAATTATATGCCGATGTACAATATCACAAGATAAATATAATCTTAGTGAAATACATCTTTTCACTTAATACAATTAATTACATAAAAACCTTTGACACTGCAGGAGCGGTGTTTCACATGTCTGTTCCACTTTATTTACATTGTACAAATCCTTAGTAGTTTTTTCCTTTCCTCTGCACATTGAGTTGTTGCGAGTTCGAAGTTGAGCGTCAAGGGTGCGCAGTAGCATTCCTGATTTTTTCTTGGGGGATGAACAGTGAACACCACAGTCTCATAATGATATAATCCTTCATTCCAATAACAGCTAGGGATGGAACTGGATTGAAGAAGTGATTTCCAATATAGTGCTATCATGCTACAGTGGAAAACTTCCCCCAAAGAGAAAAATCATGGCAAAATACTAGAGTTCTGTAGTGGAAATTTTACTTCTTTAATCAATCTCCACTGGATCACTGGTGGAGAATGAAGATCTGCATTACTATTATGGAATGAGTGAAGAAATATACTTTGGTAGTTATTGTTTTATCTTATACAAATAACGCATATTTGAAAGGTAAAAAAAAGATTCAATTAGCTTTGAAAATGCTTTATGTACATATTATAATTAATGAAAAAATAATTGTGTACAACAATCTAAACAAAATGTTCATGTCTAGAATGATTTGTAATCCTTGTGCAAAATAAGTTAAACACAGTTAAAACAATTACTGCACAAGTAAAAGTATATTCAACACACGTTGACAATGTTTTTGATGGATTATCTAGGATCCATCCTTTTCAAAATGTCCACTTCAAAATTTTAACACAACTAACCTTGCTTAGTGAACCTTGATTACCTTGTGTTTGGGGTTGAGCACAGGAAAGGGAATTTACTCTCCTAGACAGGTACACCCCCCTCATGGTGAATTCCCCTCAGGGGCTCACCTTTTAGTGAGTATGGGGAGTGATGTGGCATCGTCAAGGTGCCTAAGCCATATAGTGTTCCATGATCACCTTGTGTTTCGCACAGCATGGTTTTTTACATGCTCTTGTGCCATTAAACTTCAAATAACCAACCAACCAACCGTCATAGTGAATGGTTGACGAACGGTTGCCAACCACAAGGAAAGGAAGGAAAAGGGACGGAATTAACAACATTTTCTTTATCACACAAAATGTAAAATACTTTTAAAAAGTTATTTAGTTCATGTGATAAACATGCCTTTTTTTAAATTTTGGCATCAGAAAATTTAAAATGATGGTCGTTATCCCAACAATGTTTCGCCATAGCAGCAATCAATAAAAACACAGGAAACTTATTCCTGGTTTTTTTTACATAATTTTTGTGTTCTCGGAGACAGAATTTGAAAACACAACAAGTTTGGCTGATGTAGGAAAGCCTGCACTGACAAGGCATTTTATAAACAACCCCAAGAGTTTTCGGAAGCAATGGAATCTTTCAACACATTAAGACACACCTTACTGAAAGGGAAATAATTTCACCTGGAAATTGGCTTCGCATAAAATTCAATCAAAGCTTTAACCTGATTGAAGGAAAAAAAATGGCAGAAAAATAGCTTGTTTAGGAAGGGGGGGGGTGCATCAGCATACACAATAATTTTGCAATTAGTTCTTGGGTATGCATGAATAGGTGCTTGCATTGGATAGTATTTAAATTTTTTGAATGTGAATTACATTTACATGTCCCGGTGAAGAATACTTTGGCTTCAGTGAGCCAATGGACTAGATTAACAATAGTGCAAAATCCTTTCACCCATTGGTGGTAGTACATGCAGGGACCAAGGAAACTGCAAAGCTGATGGATATCCACAGGACGAGGCCAGGTCTTAATGGCTTGTATCTCCTCTGGGTCTGTTTGCACACTATCTACTGAGATGACATGCCCCAAATGCTTCATGATGGGAAAACGCACTTTTCAGGGCTTAATTTTAATCTGGATTCAGTCAGTCTTGACAGCACGTTCTTGACACTGGTTAGATGTTTACTGAAATCCTTGCTGAGAATTTCTATGTCATCTAGAAGCACTAAGCATAACTGCCATGTAAGTTGTTTTTTCGATGAAGTTTCCATCAAGTGCACAAGGGTGGCAGGAGCCTTGCAGTTTAAACGGCATGATTTTGAAATTTCACAGTACATTTCCCGTGGTGAATGCTTTCTTTTCACAATCTTGCACATGGACCTCCACCTGCAACTTGCTGCTTTGTAGATCAAGTGCTAAGATCCACTTCGATCCAGATAAGGTGCCTAAAAAGCTTCCTTGATTTTTGGCAGTGGATAGCTGTCTTTTCTTTGTCATGTCATTTAGCTGCCAGTAATCAACATCAAAGCTGGTGAAGCTGCCTTTCTGTTTCACAAGAACTAAGGATGAAGTGCAAGGGCATGAAGATGGCTCTATCATATTATTCTTCAGCATGTCCTTGATCATTTCGTTAACTTCTCTCCTGTGCAAGGGCAGTGTTTTTGATGTCTGTTTGATTGGTGAGCTACTGTCACCGTTAATGCAGTGGGTCATGATGGAAGAACGACCACAGTCGAATGAATCCTTGTTACAGATGTGAGCATAGTCCTTGAGGAAACTTGCTGCCTGGTGAGGTGTTATCTCACAGCAAGAATCAATACACATTTCTTGATGTTCTATGGCATGTTGCACTCAGCTGCACTTGCAGTAACAGGTTTGGGTCAGTGTATAAGAGTCATTGTTTGACAATTGGTGATGATGATGCCTTTCTTAATAATTCTTGAGCAGTAACTAATGTTCAAGACATGGAATGCACTAACTGGTGAAGAGGTGTCAATCAGTGCACGTGCTACAATGATGTTATTTGCCAGGGGCCATCTTGAGGATTGTCTTCCATGGCTATGAAGGAAGTGTCAGCATGATCTTGAATAAGTCCATGGACTATGTACTCAGTCCTTGGTAGAATACAAACATGACTTGTTGCGATGACAAGCACACTTTCCGTAACAGAATTTCTTCTTTGAAGTACAGAGCACATCGAATGTGGAGGTCGATGATGATGTTAAACTTTTGATGAAAGTCCAGGCCTATAAAGCACTCGTTGGTGATGCCAGGAACCTAGTTCCGATGACTATATCTTCCGGTCCCAATGGTCAGGAATAACAGTCACATAAACATCAGCTCGTTCACTATTTTGAAGATGGCTGATGATGTACTGTTCCATGGGGGTCAGTGTGGAAGCTGGTGGAAGATGTCACAGCACATTAGAGTGACATTTGCACCCATGTCAATCAGCATTCTGCAGTCTGGGCCACTGATCTTTCCCTCAGCAAGTAAGCTGTCATCAGAGTTTTCTGTAATGAAGAGACTCTCAGGAATGTAGCGGGAGCACTTCTAACGATAGTCAGCCTCAGCCCTGTGAGACCAGCGAATTGATTCCCTGGTTGCCAGGAAAACTTCAGGGAGCAACCTTCCATCCTTCTTCATGACAAGACGTCTTACAGTTGGAATGTAAATGACCTGACTCATCACAATTCCAACACGGAAAGCTTGCTTGTACATGGTTATGACTGGAAGTTGCTGACATGTCACAGCATTCAGTCCATAGAACTTGTTCTTGCACTCTTAATGCACATACTAAGTGACAAGCTCCATAGTAGATTGCTGGGCATCTGGGTCGCTGATGGAATCTATGAAATGTTGCTGTGCTAAGGTGCCTTGAACATCAGCAGGACAACTGGCGAAGGTTACACAGGTGAGTCCTTCAATGTCAGCAGCCAGCTCTGGAAGGGTTTTCACTCTCCTGCTGTTGGTTCTGAATCTGGATTGTGTGGAAGTGTTATAGATGGGCAGCACCATAATGAAGGTAAGGCAGTTGTAATCCAGTTGCTTTTCCTCAATGGGAATCTGGAGTATCTTGATCGCATAGCACCAATAAAGCTGCTGCATGATGTGCAGACTTCTCCAATGAGTTCCCAGTTGTTAGCCTGTGGAATCACCTAAAATTGCACCTTGAATGATGACCATGATGACTGACCATTGAAAACCAGTGGTTTGCCAAGCTACTTTACGCGTGGCAAATCACATGCACTTATAAACCTTGTACACTTTTCAATATTAGCAAGACATTTTTCAAAATCATCACATTCATCTGATCATTATTCAGCTTTTAATTAATTTTGTTATCAACAGATTCTAATTTGTTACAAAATCTGTGTAACAATAGAAGACACTTGTTTGTCAACATCAACTGCAACATTTTAAATTTTGTAATCAACTTTAGACATTACATTTGAAATAACATTAGCTTCAGCTTTTCAGCTTCAGTTCCCTGAAGAATATGTGTAATCACGTTGAAACTTTGGAACCAAGAACTCCAGTTGACGCGGCACTCTGACCCAGAAGTCTCTATTAAACTTCGAAGGCTTTCGCGGCCAGAGTCATCAACACACATAGAGACTTCTGGGTCAGAGTGCCGCGTCATTTGGAGATCTTGGTTCCAACGTTTCGATGTGATTGCACACATCTTCTTCAGGGAACTGAGATTAGAATGACCTTCCTCTTCAGAGAACTGAAGGTGAACATTTCACCTTCAGTTCTCTGAAGAGGAAGGTCATTCTAATCTCAGTTCCCTGAAGAAGATGTGTGCAATCACATCGAAACGTTGGAACCAAGATCTCCAAATGACGCGGCACTCTGACCCAGAAGTCTCTATGTGTGCAGAAGTCTCTATGTATGTTGATGACTCTGGCCGCGAAAGCCTTCGAAGTTTAACATGATTCAGATTTAGATTGTTTTTTGGTTAATAATAAAGGTTAAGCATTAAGTGAATAGTAAGAACCTTTGCTTGTTTGAAGTTGAGTAATTTGGAGTTTTCCAGTAAGCTGATTATTAATATGTTGTGCGACTGTCTAATAGTTTGTACTCTGGACTATTTTCTCTTCAATAAATTAGTTTTCCATGTTTTTCTTATTAATCTGCATGAGTAGACATGTCAAACTGTCATAACAATAAGGAAAGACCTGGGAAAAGACTGTCAATGCAAATAATATTTGAATCAAGAATTGGTTTGGACGATTGCTTTTATTGTAAGTAACTACGTATACTGAATTATCACACAATGCAATAACACAAAAGCAATATAACAACTATGTCATTCTCATTTCCTTATTACAAAATGTGCTTTAGTTTCAATGCGTCTTTTACTTTTCCAGGAAGTGGAGCAATGCCAGTTGTATAAAGCATTATGGCACTAGTAAAAGATTAAACTTCTTAACAATATTGCAGTTCCATCAATGATTTCGTTTTTTAGTTAAGTCAAGTCTGATTTACTTTGTATATGGTAGTTGCAAATAAATCATTGCATATCCAATAATCAAGAACTTTCGAAAGAAATGTATGCTACTGCCAAATATAATATTTGGCAATAGTGTATATGTAAGTACTGTACATATAGCACATAAGTACATACTACTGCCAAATATAACATAATGTGAACTCAAAAACTACTCACCACAAGAAAATGACAGCCACTCCAGGTGGCAATTAAATGGGGGAGACTTGGCACTCTCTTCACTATCAGATGCCTTACAGAAGTGAGCCACAAGGCATTCAACTTGCTGTCTACTAGGCAAAGACATATGCACGCTATCAAGCAGGTAGCAAGAAGATACACAATCAGGTACAGTGTAGGTATGGCATAGCTAAAGGAAATTTTAATGGGATTTTGAATATATATGTACAAATATATAATCACATATAAGTAGATACTAGATCACACTGTATAATATAAATGTAAATATCCAAGGATGTGGACTTAGGTACTGTCCATAGCTGTATCATTCACTGACACAAGAGTGCAAACAAATACATCTACTCATCTCCAAAATTACTCATAAGATTTGAAGTCAAGGTTTCACTGAAGCAACACATGAAAACACTGAATCACATGCATTAATAAAACAATAAGAAAATAAAAAGATGCAATCATTTATTAAAATTCTTAAAGATGTGTTATTACTCACTATCCATGGTTCTCCAACAGGCCTGCTTGGAGTATGAAGTATGAATATTATACCACTCCCATTGCTTACTA
This sequence comes from Loxosceles reclusa, assembly GCA_001188405.1. Classification (NCBI taxonomy): domain Eukaryota; kingdom Metazoa; phylum Arthropoda; class Arachnida; order Araneae; family Sicariidae; genus Loxosceles; species Loxosceles reclusa. The sequence continues at coordinate 17,808 of JJRW01S0022594.1, forward strand.
CTGCCCATTCTGTTGCAGGAAAAGCAATGGCTGAATTCCCTTTCAATGGAACGTCTGTTGGAAACTTCCATACTTTATGCAAGGGTGATAAATGCCTATCCTGAAAGAAACAGAATGAATACAATTACAATAACATACCTGCCAACCTGCAGATACTGCATAAGTAAAACAGTGCACAGATGACATTTTTGATTATTTTAAAACAATGAGTGAACAGCATTATTTATTTTGCATTAAGTAGGCTATAACGAATTATTTTAATGTATAAGGCTCATTCGATGAAAATAATCAGATATGAAACAACACAAATTTCAACACATTCTAATAAATAACTTACCTTTGAATGTTAACATTTCACATTAAATTCCAACACTGATAATTAATGATAAGCAAATTCTTTTCCTCAGTTTAAACTTTGCTCCTCCACGTAAACCATACCCCCATTGATATTATCTCTCCTTTAAATTCAGCCAGGTCGGCTCCGAACAAAAAGTAACTTTGCAACACTTAATTTCTGTCTTTTGTCCAACGTAAACCAAACTCAACCCAATCTTTCTCAAGAAGAAAGAGTGGCACTGAAGAGCCTTAGGTCCACCAATAATTTGGTGATTTCCAAATCAGATAAAAATGGTACAATTATTGTATTGGATAAAGATTTTTATGTTGATAGGGTAAAGTTTGCTAAAGATGGACCATACATTCAACTCAAAAAAGACCCAATTAAGCCTACCTTTTCCCAAGTCCTGTCCCAATTTTTAAGAAGCATTTTACATTTTGCGTGGTAAGGAAAATCTTGTTAATTCTGGCTGTTTTCCTTACTTTTCTTGTGCTTGGAAGCCATTTGTCAACCATTCCCCAAGAGAAGGTACACCCTTCTAAGAGAATAAATTCTCTCTCTCTCTGCAGTACTCAATCCCAAACATAGGGCAGTTCACTAAGCAAGTGTACTCCTGTTAACATCTTTCTGTCATTTTGAAAATGGTGGATTTTAAATATAATCCACTGAAACCATGGTCAACATGTATTGAATATACCTTCACTTATGCATTAATATCTTGTAACTATGTTTAACTGTATTTTGCACAAGGATTGCAAATCATTCTAATGTTCAAAAAGAGTTCTAGTCCTAGGGTCACACAGATTAACTGGCAAAACTGAGAGCATTCACAGCAGCTTTTTTGGCTTTCTTTAAATGATCATCATTAAATACTTAATTAAAACAAGATTCTCAATCTTGTTTTTATAATCAGTAAATTCTCCAATGTCTTACTGGAAAGTGAAATCCCCAAGAAGAGAAACCAACTGAAAAACATCGGGGGTGGGAACATCTGGTGATGACCCACGGGCCATGTTGCTAATGAAGCAAGTTAAAAATGTCGTTTGTGGAGTGTGGCACTCTTCCATCCTCTTGAAAGGAATGGTTTTGAATCCAGTTTTCTGGATTGCAGTGGAAGAAAAAAATTATTCTTTAACGGGTCTTGACAGATAGGCAGGAGTAACTGCGGTCTCAAGGAAAAATAGCCCAATGAGGCAATCATCACTCACTGCACATCACATGCTTAGTTTCTGGAGATAGAGGGGCTTTGAAACACAAAACTCTGCCTTCTTGCTATTCAGACATTCGGTCAGTTAACGTGTCCATCCAACCAGAAGTGTGCCTCATTGCAGAAGACAATGCTGTTCACATCAAAGTTCTGAGCATCAATCACTGAACACATGGTATTTGCAAACTCAATGCTGTTCACATCAAAGTTCTGAGCATCAATCACTGAACACATGGTATTTGCAAACTCAATGCTGCTTGACAACTGTTATGCTCATAAGCTGATGCACTTGAATTTTGTAGGGAAGCATCACAATTCTGAGATCACAATGTGCCATGCAGACACTGGGCTAATAGCCAGTTGCTGCATAAGTTTTCAGGTTGACGCACCAGCATCTTCGTGTATGCATTCCAATGCTGCTTCAATGTTTTGTACTGCCCATGCTGTTATTCTCTTCACTACCATGCTTGCTACATCATCTGTGACAATGCCGGTTATCCCAAATTTTGCTATCAATTTTGTCAAGTACGTACTGGACGCCATATGCCTATTCTTACCTCCACTTTTCTAACATTTGTGTAGGGTTTACACCCACTACATACCAATTTTTCATTAAGAAAATTCTTTCTTCCATGTATATCAAGGAGCTTTCAGCACTGTATGTTTCCACTTCTAACAGTTCCTCACAAATGCCTTTCACCTGTCAATCAACATCTCAGACTAACATCACCATCTTATTTGCTTTGCATTAATTATTCCACACAGAAGTTGTCATTATTTAACAAAACACCCAGTATTTCAGGTTTTACATATATTAATGAAACTACCAAATGTAATATTCCATACTAACTGTTAATTCAAAGCAGAAATGGGTAACTAAATGAAAAGTTTCCAGCAATCAGCTAAGCCCTAATGGCAAACAAGTTCTTTGTACTGATATTTTCCTCAGTATTAAACATATATAATATACAAGGGATAAACAAAAATATGAAACACACAACAAAAAACATAAAACCTTGACTAATATGGCATAGGACCTCTTTTGTCATTCAAAGCTGCTTGCAGTCTCCTTGGAATGGATAAATAGAGGTCCTGTATAGTTTGCAATGGAATCTTGTACCATTCTTCCTGAAAAACATTGGCAAGTTCTGGTAATGATGATAGAGGTGGATAACAAGCTCAAACACTTGTCTCTAACACTGGCCACAAGGGCTCAATAATTATGAGATCGGGTAATTGTGGAGGCCATAGCAGATGTGAACCTTAATCTTGGTGCTCAGAAAATCAGTCTTGGATAATGTGAGCTGTGTGAACAGGGGCTTTGTCACCTTGATAAACAGCAATACCATCAGGGATGAACAAATTTTACACCATAGGATGGATCTGGTCACTCAAAATGGTCACACAGTCATTGCCTGTGATATGACCTTGCAGGGTAATGATGGAACTAGCAGAATACCATGAAATGGTTTCTCATAACATGACTGAACCCCTCACCATGTCTCACTCTTGGTAGCAAACAATCTGGAGTGTGTGAGTTTGGAATGGCATTCTCCAGATTTAAAATTGGCCAAAAGTCAGAAACAGTGCAAAGCTCAACACATGTGACCAAATGACATTTTTCTATTGCTCCATGGTTCAGTATTTACGACTTCAGCACCACTGTCTCCTCTTAGTAGCATTGTGGAGTGGTTTGGGAATGACAGGTCATCCATAAAAACCTTGCTTGTGGAGTTCCCTTCATATTGATTTGGTGCTGATAGCGTTTGTGAGCACAGTTTTAAGTTCAGCACTCACTTTTGCAGCTGTAGAGGTCTCATTTTTTCATTGCAACCCTATGCATTGTTCGTGTGTCTCTATCACTCAACACACATTTCCATCCACACTTGGTGTTTGTCATGCAGTTTTCCAGTCTTATTGTATGGAGGCATAATCTTGGACACTGTGCCTCATCATACTCTAAAAACATCACTACCTTGGTTACAGAAGCACCCACCATATGAGCCCCAACAATATGGCTGTCTTGGAATCCGGTCAGCTCTAACATGATTCCCTCACAACTACACAGAATGCTGTCTTGACAATAAATAATGCTTGCAGTGTGTAGACAAGCTGATACAGGTAGTTGCATGATGCACCAAATACAGCTCCACCTACAAACTCTGCATTAATAAACATTTAAATTAAGGGAAAGTATTCTGTAAGGTTTTTCCATATTTTTGTCCATCTCTGTATGTAATATTGGAGTAAAAACTAAATTTTTTAAAGATCCATTTGACTTATTGGATGTTAGACATGGCTGTTTAAGGACAGGTAAGGATTTTTTAGAACAGACAATATTTTAACAAGAGGATGAGTTATACATAGGGACACCTGCCCTTGAGGACAGGTGCTCATAAATATATACATATATAACCCATCCTCCTATAAACTATCTCACAAAATAATTTTTTTTATTCCAATGTCCAACAGTAATACAAATTCAGTTGAAAGCTTTAGCAGCAACTATGGTTTCTGCAAAAAATGATAAAGTCCTTCCTGCTAAGGATAGAAATGTACTCTAAGAAATCAGAGATATCAGCATCATCATCACTGCCGCGCTTCTGAAACAAAAATCACCTCAATTAATCAAAAAATCTGAAACAACAGAAAAGTTAAAAAGCAACACCTTTTCTTTGTTGGCAAGGACAGTGCTCCATGCATTTTTAGACCATTGACCAAGGAACTTCAAAGAGCTCCAGATGGCAGTTTAAACATCATGAATTGGCACATGACATGCTATCATCGATGACAGAGTCAAGAACTAGCACAAGCTCCAAATTTGGATTTCCAAAACCATACTTTGCTCCAAATGTTAACATTGATTAATTTAAGAAGAAACCACTTTACCTAAGCAAATTCCTTGGTTTAAGAAATTATCATTGCAAACAAACATTAAATCATGGTTTCAGATCCTTGAAATAAAGAAGTACTTTTACTTTAATAGCATATTAAATTAACATTTCAAACTTAGAAAGTACACTTAACTTATATTGGCACTTACTGCTAATGAGAATACTCATAGAAAGCCATGCAAGTGTATTATAACTTTTGACAGAAATATGCATGGAGTGATAAGAAGGATGCACAGACTCTAGTTTTAATACCATATAATATGTTCCCTAACAACATTCCAATATCTTAACACTCTATGCATATTTAAGACATTGGAATGCTGTTATGGAACATACTATATGGTATTAAAAAGTAGTCAAATCAAATTATATAACTTCATGCTTAACACAAGGAAATATTTCTAATGATTTCTTATAATTCATACAAGTGATTGATCAGCAGGCAAAATCATAAGGTGCAGTTTAAAACGTGTTTTACTTTCTTTACAGTTACTTATTTCATTTATTTATTTTTATCATAGGCAAGAAAATTATTTTATAAGTAGCAACTGCTACTGGTGGGACTTAAAAATTTTTCATTAAGAATCTTGTTAATAATTGTTAATAATCCAGTTCTTAATGTCTTAATTGTTCTGATAAACTGGACAGCAAAACTTTTTTTTTTACTGAAATAATGAGTACAACTAAATTCAGCTAACCTGCATCAGGCTACAGCAACAAATGAACTT
>JJRW01S0022598.1:17636-31707 GCA_001188405.1 Loxosceles reclusa
ACAACTAACTGAAACAATGTCAAAAAGAACTGAAAATAAAGTTATTGCTGAAACAAGTTAAGACAAGCAATTCGCACGAACATAAACATATAATTAAAATTCGCAATTAATATATGACCCCTCATCATTTCACGCACAATACGCTCTCCCTTGTTTCATTTCTGCCATTTTTACCAAATTTCATTAGTAAATGCCACATGTAAGACATTTAATTGCTATTCATGTTTTTCAATGACATAACGTAAATATTCTCTCTCGAACTTATTTCTCCAAGGTTCAAACAAGTAAATTTCTATGGAGTATTGGAATCGTATAAATTTAAATTAATCCCCAAGATTGAAATATGAAATAAATGTTAATATTCATGTATCCTAATGAAAATTCATTTATTGCGTGTTTTTTTTTCCAAGAGGAAGGGGCCATGGAAAGCAGATTACATGGATGAACCGAAGAACGACTTTTTATGTTTCCTTCTTTCGTTAATTAAATTCTATTTTTTTTTCTTGTATTCTGTTACAAGATAACAATAGCAACTGTCACCGTGACATAACGAATATATGCAGGGAAGCACACACTCTTCCACCAATCGTCAGCCCAAACTGCCACGAGCCAAACTGTCGCTTATGTTTTCGTTGAGTGACTTGGTTCGTAAAGTGGCTACATCTGTTGAACCCAATGGAAGAAGTGCTATAGTCCTGGAGTGGTCGTAAAGATTCTGACAATTCGTTCCTAGGATCTCCTGAGGATGTGATTGGGCCAGACATTTTTATAGGAGCTTCTGAGGATGCCCTCAAGACATAATGTTTCTTCCTGAGGATCATCCTGAATTTGTCTTGAAGGTGAGTTTTTTCTGTGTGGGGCAGGAAGAAAAGCCCTACGCAATATTTCACCGTGGTTTTATAAGAAACTGTTAAACATGTAAAAACTGTTAATTGTAAGAAATTATGCAGAAAACAGTTGCAACGAAGTAATCATGCGGCTTCAGGCTTCGCCGTTTAAAAGAGTAACAAATCGAATTATGAGCGCGAAAAACTCAGCTCATTTGCATTATTAGCGTAAACGGCAGGAGAAGCTTACCCCGGATAAGGGATTTCTCACTCCAATAAGAAAGCAAATAGCTTTTTATTTTCAAGAAAAAGGGGACAAGTAGCTCATCCAGAAGGGAAAATTATCCCCAACCGTGCATTCATCCCCACTGACGCGGTTAAATAGCCGGAATTTCGGCCGAAATTGAAACAAAGCGTGCCTAATTTAAAATCGGTAATGGATTTCGACCGAGATAAATTTGCACCGTTTAGAGCCGGAAATCCTCTCCGCCCCCACCAGCTTTATAGGGAGAGGAAATCAAGTTGAGCTAATGCACTTGAAAACATTTTCATTTGATGGAGGCAAAGTCGGAGGAAATCCGAGACGGAACGTGAAAAATGGCGGGAATAATTCACCTGACATCGACTGCTTTCCTGCGGGCAGAAAGAGAGTTGTGTTCCAATTTCATGTTCTTCTTTTTTTCTATTTGCCGGGTTTTGGCGTCTCTTTTGCCTCCCAGCAAGGCTCTTTGGAGTTTTCGGCTGACGTCTTGTAATCGCCAAATATCTAGTATTATTTGGTTCCCGACAAAGAGATAAATATTCCAGTTTTAAATTGATGTTTGACTGTATGGAAAGCTCTCCGCTTATTTATGTGCTTATTTATATGCTTGTTTGCATGACATCCCAACGAATCAAAAATTTAATTACAGCGATGCATACACATGAATACAAATTATATAATCATCAACATACTTTAACAATTTACCTGCAGAATTATGGCCTCTTCAAGGTTTCTCCAACATTTGTAATCCACAGCCCTTCTTCAATAATTTATTGTTTCATTTTGTCACACTTCAGTGCGTTAGTCGTATTCATTTCTGTACATTCGTCTTCTTCCTTAGTCTCGCACCATCTAGGTTCTTGATGAATGAACTCGCTACAGTACTGTATCATTTCATTGACCTGTTGGACCAAGGCAGAGTACTTCCAGCTGAGAATGAAAAAGATGGCTGTGGAAGCGAAGGCGATCAACGAGGCTCAAATCTAGGCCACATGATACCAGGTTCTCCATGTTACCAGTCGTAGAAGATGCAGGACGGAGATAGGGTGGATCAAACCGAAATGCTTTGGCGTTCCAAGCCATAGCTTGGCTAGTGGTCTAAAGGCTTACGTTAGAAGCACTGGCTAATTTTGAGTTCTTAAGCTGTGTTTCAGTTCTTTTGTAATGTCCACCTACAAAGAATTTCAAAATAAGCTACCAAGTTACCCTGTCGGCGTAGCTTAAATAGTAAAGCGGTTTCTCCGGAGCTAAGCGTTCCAGGTTGGAATCCCAGCGTCGAAAACCTTTCTTTACAAATGACGCCCGAACAGGGACTCACACTAGTGTCCAAGGATCCAACCGTTAGGTCCACCACTCGCGGTCAGGTGGTTACCCTGACCTCTCTTTCAAGTGGGGAAGGATGTAATGTCCACCCACAAAGTATTTCAGTGTAAGCTACCCAGTTATTACGTAGGCGTATCTTACGTGGTAAAGCGGTTTCTACAGAGCTAAGCGTCCCGGGTTCGAATCCCGACTTCGACAACTTTTCTTTAGACATTACAAGTGTTAGAATAATTAAATAATTATATCTTGTCCGATACGATCGGCTTACACTTGAGCGGCGTGGTAAATCACCAGTCTGAAAACTACCAGCTATAGGGTTCGCCGCGTCAGCTAATGTTTTTTTCTTGGCAGTAGATCTAGAACACCTGGGAAAGCATAGAGATGTCATCCCCATCATCATCAGCCTTATCAATCCACTTCAGAAATAATGCAAGCCTTTTTAAATTTCTACAACATTTGCAATCCACAGCCCATCTTTTTCAAACTACTCCTGCAACTTTGGTAATTTCATTCACACACTTTGTATGTGGTCGCTTTCTGGGACGTTTATCATTCTTTTGATTGCCAGCAAATAATTTGTATTGCCCATCTATTATAATGCCTCCTAATAATGTGTCCGGACCATTTCCATGTTAGTTTCTTTATGCGTATGATTACGTCTTAGATACTCGTCTGTTGTCGCATCCAAGTATTTCTTTTCCGAGGGCACAATACACAGAGAAACAATTTAAATGTTCCGCAATTTCGGAACAAATGCTCGACTAGGTGCTAGAAAGCGGCAAAACAATAATCACTAATAATTGCGGGTTTATTTCCTCACGCAAACAATCAGTATTTAAAATTCGAGTAACTCTCCTCTGGCACGTCTAAAATCTTACTCTTGCTCCTGGGGCACTTACCACATCTCAGGGGCTTACCGTTTTTGTAAGTATGGTGAAGGGCGTGGCGTCATCATGGTGCCTGAGCCACACGTGTTACATTTTAGTTCTTCCTTCGCCCGCCTCTTCCGTTTCTGTGTTGTGACTTGACTTTGCACAGACCATTGCATCCGTTCAGATAATGTGTCTTTGTTCGCATTTTACTTCTGCTCCCCATTTCTGTTTATTTTGGGTTCACCTTTAACTCTTTGGGTCCTTTGCCTGTTTTGTTTGTGCCATCATTAGTTGTTCGTAACGTGCATGTCTTCCTGTTTCGTTTTTCTTCCGGGTTAGCGATCCACGCACCTATACCCTACGATTAGAGGGCGTTCATTTTCACCCTCAAAGTACCTGCACGTTTGCCGTGTTTGACTACTCGTCCATTCTCCAAACACTGGATTTTCAGAATTGTCTTCTCTCGTCATTTCAAAATAAGGGTCTATATTCTCTTGCCGGTAAAAACTAAATCATTTAAGAAACTAAAATCGGATGATTCTTTGCGAAACACGTAATTTTGATCTTTGACAAGTCAGTGTTACCACCTATCATCAAAGATGGTTACCTGGTATGCCTCGTTTGTCTGCATGTTCTCAATCTGCTTCGCAGCTGTAAATGCCAGCGTTTCGGACATGGACATCCATCTTGCCGTGTAGTTACAATTTGCCTTCGATGCGGACGTTGGGCAAACGCAAATGATTGTCCTTCACCACCTGTTGTATTAATTGCCGGAGATCACCCTGCGTATCTTCGGGCGCGACCCAAGTGGCGGGAAAAGAAAATATTCAGGCGACGATTGCATGGATACTGTGCCCCTCCTCCTGATTCTGTAAAAAAAGACACTCGTCCAACCGGGAGACCAGTGCATCTAACCCGCCGCAGCCTTGTACCCAACTTGCTACGTGTACTCCCACCATACAATGGAACTGTCGTGGTTTCCGTTCAAATATCGATGATCTGAAACGATTGTTGCACATTCATTCTCCTGTCTGCGTTACCCTGAAAGAACCCTTTATGCTTCCGGCAGCTTAGGTACAGCCTCGTGGTAATATTATTAATAGCAAGGACAACGATTCGTAAGAGGCTCGTAGAGGCGTTGCTCTTCTTGTCTACCACCACGAGCAACCTTAGCTCTGAAGCTTCATACGCCGTTACAAGCTGTTGCAGTGCGTATTTTTGTCGGCCATACTCTCACGGTTTTCTCTATGTATTTGCTACTGGAAGAGCATGTGACCTTTTCGGTTCTTGGAGATCTGGCGACACAACTTCACCTGCTTGAAGATTTTAACGGGCACTGCACGTGTTAGGGTTGCCCGTCTACCAATCGCAGAGGACGAGTTGTCGAGCCCTTGCTCAAGGATCTCGACTTATCCCTGCGAGATACTGGTGAAATACTGCGTATTTTAATGCCCCAACGCGGTCTTTCACTGCTTTAGATCTTTTATCCACTTCGTCAAAGTACCCCATGTGGTCTGTCCTTTCAGACGCTCTCTGGAGTGACCACTTTCCCACTTTGTTGATGTCATCTACCAATACTGGCAGCGAGTCCACCAGCTTGCTGAGGTGGAAAAAGTGAATGTACCAATTGAGATGTTTTTGCATCATTATATGTGTGGACGGATGATAAGCTTGAGGCTGCGTCCATCGATCAAGCAGCGGAACAGATGATCTTATGAGGTCCCCAAATAACTGCGTCTTCTGTACCACGTGCATCGATTCATCTACGAAAATTACCTAAACTTTGGTGGAATCAGGAGCGTTCGGCAGCCTGGAAAGCGCAGAAAACCCAGAATATATTTTGCAGACATCCGACTTCGGGTAAATGTGGTACGTCACTACCGAGCATGGGCAACTGCTCGTCGGGTCCAGTGATGGAAGTGTGTGTCCATCCAGCATCACATCTTCAACTAATTTGAAGGTTGTTTGGGACAAGATTCATCACATCAGTGGCCGTTACACATCCTACTCTATATCTTGTTAGTGCACGGAGAGTGGAACCGTGTCGGATCTACTCACTACTGCTGTTGTGGATGTCTTCGCTGAAATTTTTACCCAGGTTTTCCGTAGCCCCAACTGCAGCAGATTGTTTCAAACAGTCAAATTCTTTGTTGAACTTTCAGAAATTTCCTTCCGGTGCATCCCCTTTACAGCGGATGGTTATAATTCTCCATATTTCTTTCACGTACCTCGAGCTGCGGGCAGCTCTGTCATGTTCTAGCAATACTTCTCCTGGGTCTGAAACAGTGCACAACGTCATACCGCGCCACTTTTGCCCTCGTTCTCTCATGTTCTTCTGCGGATGTTCAACCGCATTTGGTTGGAGCAATAGTTTCCGTCTGTATGGCGGCATGCTATTGTACTGCCTTTTTCCAAAACTGGGAAGGATTACACTACACCTTCAAAGTACAAACTGTAAGAAATGTCCTTTATTGATTTCCAGACTCGAACCGCGGATCTGTCAGCTTGGAGTGGCCGCATTTCCGATTAAGTGAACCGACGGTTATCTGGGCAGCTTATTATCTGTCTGTTGTGTAGGGGGAACCTCATAAGACCTATTGCGCTGGCCATCTGTATGTTCATACTATTGGAAAGGATGATCAAAGCTTGTTTGAAACATTTTCTTCAATTTCATCATGTCTTGTCCGGGCTCCGGAGCGCTTTTCGCCGAGTTCGTTCCTCTGTCTAGAGTTTATTCGACGTAAACACATCTATTCAGGAGGCGTTCGTTCGCCTTGTGTCAATCAACGTTGACCTGCAGAAAAGCCTACGGTTGCAACAAGCGCTGTGGAATTTTCCGTCAACACCATTCTATGAAGCTCCAAATTAACCGATCAGTGTTTATCCGGAACTTCTGAGTTGATCGCACTTTCCACGTTCCTGTCGGCCTGACAATTTTCCCAGGCCGATGGCTCCTCCACGGTACAATTTTAAGAGTCACCTTATTCATCATGAAACTGAATGGCATTCCGTCCACATTTCCTACAGGAATCCATTGCTCGTTGTACGTTGATGACTTGCAAATTTCTTACAGCTCAGTGAGCATGTGACTTCTAGAACGTCGTTTACAGCTCAGCTTGAACCGACTGTAAAGTCTCAATATTGTGAAAATTATTATGCCCTCAGAAATGTGTGAGACATTAAAATTTTCTCAGAAAATTTTGCCTTGTACCTTTAAACTCTAAAGGACCAACCAACCAATCGGAACATTTCATATAAAAAAACTAAGTGCGATATTATGCTCATTTTATGAAGAGAAACAACCTCAAAAGATAGTCGAAGATCTGTTACGATGACGTCAGAAAGATAAACCCCATAGTACCTATTAAACAAGTACCTAAAAAATTTGTTTTGCACCTTTTTGATACAGCGCAATATTTTAACAAAATCGGATGCCAAGCTATGGAGCGATACAAAAGTTCGCATCACACGAAAGCATTCAAAAGCAGCAATAAATTAGAAACGTTCTGGAAGTTGTTGCAGTTTCTGATTATGTATTCTAAATTTCAATAAGAACTATTCACAACACGAGTAGCATGATAAGTGAAGGTCAGTTGAGAGTCAATAACACCCCCTAATTTCCGGATTCGTTAACTCTTCTCATAGATCTACCTTCCACAGCGAAGCGAGCGTTATTCGGCAAGTGTTTCTTATTGAATGTTCTAACGCCTACCCACAAAAGACTTCAAAATAAGCGACACAAATACTCCGTCGGCGTAGCTTAATCGGTTAAAGCAGCCGCTTTGGAGCTCGGGGGATGGCAGATCCGTTGGTTCGAATCCCGGTGTCGACGAAAAGAAAAAGTTTTTCGTTACAAATGGCGCCCGAACTTAGCGACTCACATTAGTGGCCGAGAACCCAACCGTTAGATCCACCACTCGAGGTCAGGCGATACCCTAACCTTTCTATCATGTGGGGGAGTGTGTAACGCCCACCCACAAATGACTTCAAAATAAGCGACAGAAATACTCCGTCGGCGTAGCTTAATCGGTTAAAGCGGCCGCTCTGGAGCATTGGAGATGACAGATCCGTTGGTACGAATCCCGGCGTCGACAAAAAGTAAAGTTTTTCTCTACATTGTGATGACGCTAAATTTGGCTATATCAAGATGCAAATGATTAGATGTACATCAACGGTTTGGAGAATCTATGTCTTCTTGAATGACAGTATTTGTAACGATTTCACTAACCTCCTCCCTCTTTAAAAATTTAACATTTCTCAAGAATCAAAAGACTAATCGTGAAACTTGCCTTCACAGCAAGGGAAAACAGAGTTAAGCAATCAATAAAATCCACGCCAGAATGACTGGCCAAACGAAATGTATATATGAAACTGTTACATCTTCGAACGCTCTCTCTCTCTCTTGCTGGGAAGATGACATAACAACGGACTTACTGAAATACGGACTAGTTTATACTGAAATAAACAATACAATAGGACTTACTGAAATTTCTATGAAGCACTAAACGTGAAAAAGTGAAAAAGTGCATAATGCTAAGTGGCTCGAAGCGACACACTGTAATGTCCACCCACAAATGACTCTAATATAAGCTACTTAGTTACCCCGTCGGCGTAGATAACCCGGTAAAGCAGTCACTCTGCAGATGACAGATCAGTTTCTTCGAATCCCGGCGTCGACATAAGTAAAGTTTTCTTTACAACACACTGATTTGTGAATGTGTTTCGTTACGCTAGTAGAAAGAGGTATGAGGTTTTAAGTGATCCCTTGACGGAAGTTTTTTTTTACAATTTTATTTGGAAAATTATCAGAGAAGTAGTTTAACTTGTAAATTATTAAGTCAATTAACGGTCTCTGATTGTTATCAAGTTTATCAGAGAATGTATCAACATTAGTGATAGTGGAACGCTTTCGTATGAAACCATGTTCATTAGGACAGACTGCAGATTAAAAGTGCAGATGCGTTTTCTTATAAAGGAGGAAGTAATAATATGGGCACATCTACAAGCACTGCTTAACATCTTCTTGAGCAGTTTGTTAGAGAGGAAGGAAATATAAAATATAATTCACTGCACTAATATAATACTCAGGCAGCTCACGGCTGGAAGTCTCCGTGTTAGCATATTTCGGGGACTAAAACAAATAGATCTACATATCCCAAGAGAGCAAATTTTGCATATTGCGCTGAAGTAAACAAATGGTTTTTTCAGCAAAGCTGGTAGCAAAAAAATATTCCCGACGGAGGAAAATAAGAGAACTAAAAGTTGGCTTATGTGCGAATATTGAAGAAGATTTTGAAGTGATATTTATATCGTATATTCCCAGTGGAAAGTTTTTTCAGTCTTCTACGTATGCACAAGATCTTCGCACATAGGGAATTTCAAAGCTGCATTAAGAAATCAAACGGCGTGTTTCTTTGAAGGGAGTAGCACTCCTTTTGAAGCAGTTCGCATAATCTAGCCATTCAAAGCTACTACTTTGAACTCAAACTTCTTAAGAACTCAAACCATAAAATAGAAGTGAACTGTCGGAAATTGAGTAAATAGATGGTGCAAACACCACATCCGTTTGTCGAATGAGATTGAGAATTTGAAAATTATCTCTGTGCTTACCTGTTAACTTGGATGATGCAGCAAAAATATTCCAACGAAGCACAAATACGAGAATTGGATTCGGTTGGATATTACGAGTTTTATTGGACAAGGACAAACGACAATCATATTCTACAAAACACAGGGAAAATTAGATAAATGGCAAATGTAAAGAAAGTACATAAACAAGTTCAGGCATAATGGGAAACAAATTTAACCAGCTATTAAATCTCTCCTAAACGCTTAGAAGTGCTAAATGTGTTACAAGCCCAGCTTAAATTGAACCTGGGCCTATCATTTGGCACACGATTGTTCTAACAACTGCATCCCAGGAGTACTAATCACATGGATTTCTAAACGGCGTCTGCTGTAAGCTGTGCATGCAATTTCAATTGTTTCACGTTTGAGTTGGTTCCAGAACTTGAAATTATTTAGCTCCTATGAGCTCGCTGTATATTTAATTTGTGCGTAGGGATTAGCGTGATCGTGTACAAAATAGAAAATACTAAACCCAATTTTGGTTCTTGGCGTGGGGCAGAAACCCTTTTTGCACACAACGAATTCAACAGCTTATGATATTCTGAATATTTATCAATGATTCGAACAGCTGACGCGTGAGTCCAGAGGCAAAGTGTCCAATCCTACACCTAGCAAGATCAGCCGTCACAAGTGACGATTTGTGAATTAGTTGTTACGGATTTGGGAATAGCTAAACTTTGAAAAGTGAGTACGGACTTATTTTCAAACTGCCTGGATTCTTTTTACATTTTGTAATCTACTACTTGCTAAATACAATCATTTGCAAAAAAAAAAAAAACATTTCCCATGGAAGGTTTTGCCGCTTTGCCCCAAAACTCTCGGTAGGCATGTATCTTTGACGCACATATTCAAATAATTAGAGTTGTGATGTAATTTGACGTAGGAATAGGCAACCAGAAGGCGTAACAGTACTTCGTGTATTGTCATATAAAGAGACTCTTAGATGCCGCGTGTCTGTGGTTCTCTCTTTTTGTAGAATGATGAATGAATATGCTTTTAAGACGCTGGCGAAAGGCAATTCGCCCACGTAACGAAGTTATAGAACGTACACTTTATTGGATCGGAGAATCTGGATGGTCCCTTGAATTGATCGGATGAATGAATTCACCGATACCTAGGCCGTTCTTACGAGATCCCGAGGAAGTGTTGGAATCACTGGGCGCGAAAGGGTACTCACACATACGGCGATAGGACTGAGAATGCTCTCGGCAGACCACGAGAGGACCGTCTGATTCTGCGAAAAGCTCGAACCAGTGCACTTTTTTCTTTCAGTTCCATCCAGAGACACGTTGTATCAACGTTCAAGATCACCGTGTCTCCCACTACCGTTTCAAGTCGCCTGACGTATACGTATACTAGCATTGACAACCACACACCATCGCGTCCGTTTGCAGTGGTGTCCTGCACGCGACGTTGGTCTGTTCCTGAATGGAAACGAGTGGTCTTTAGCGAAGACCCCCGTTCATTTTGGGCAATGATGCCGGCCCTATTCGTGTTTTGAGCCCCCCGCCCGGGGTCAGCAATTTTTTCCTTCCTTGTGTGTCATTCATCACAGGTCCCCCACAGTGGCGATTACTGTTTGGCGGATTCATCGTATACGACAGCCGGGATATCTTAGTCGTGATCCAGAGCCGTGTTTAGTGGACGGGGGGTGTTGGATGCGTAGTCGCCCTCTCAATGGAGCAAAAAAAAAAAAAAAAAATGGTAGAGTTGTTTTCACAAAAGGGCGAAAAGTAAGGGGGAGAAATATTTTAATCTGCAACATGCCCCCAATAAACTCGAACTAGACATGGTACTGTTGTTATCACAAGGACAACGGAATTTCCTATTTTATTTGTTGTGTTTTATTGGTAAATTTGGGTGTATATTTTCTTTGTATATAGTTGTTCCATGTACGTATGTTTCGTGTGTATTGTTTTGTTTGTTAGGGACTACTATTCCCTATTTATGCTAATACTGTGAGCATGACGACGGAAAGGGTTTCCGTAGCTTTATGGGTCTTATGGGTAGATGTCTGTATAACGTTTCTTTATATATAGGTGTTTCATATGATTTTAAGTCATTTATTTCTTATGTACTATTGTTGTTATGAGGAGGAAGCTTTTTTCCATAATTTGTGTTAACGTTTTGCATGTGACGACGGAGAAGGTCTCTGCAATTTTATGGGTAGAATTGTATATATGTTTCTCTTTGTATGTAGTTGTTCCATGTGTGATATTGCTTCTTTTATATATATATCCTTTATAAATATCCTTATATTGGTATACGATATTGGTTCCTTTATTTCTTGTGAACATTTGTTGGTAGTGACGAGGGAACTCTGTTCCCTAATTCGGAGGGGAGAGAGGAGGGTCTCCGCGGTTTTCTTGATTTTTAACGTGGTCGGCCGTGGTGGGCTTTTGCCTGTTGCCAACATTAAATTTTGCATTTGTATTTGACAGCGCAGCGATATTTTAAGAACATTCTGCATTCACATTTGTTTTCTGGAAATATTTCCTAGCAGGATAATTAACTCGGCATGGATCCAACAAGTTGCTACACTTGTCGCCGAGTTTATGGCCAATTGACAATGTGTTGGGCCATCCTGGATGCCAACCTTGGAACCTCACCAGTGTGCAAGATCTGGAGATCCAATTGCAGACAGGTGTAGACAGGTGTTTCGCAGGATACTATACAAGGCATATATGCCTAGATGCCCACCCGTATTCCGTATTACATCTTGCACCGAAGTTAGAGGTGGCCCAACAAGGTCCTTTCAAGTATTCATTTTTCCGTAATAAACTATTGCTTCAACACGCTTCATGAAAGTGTTGTCGGAAATGAATGGTCACGGAAATGAACACTATCAGAGCAAAAGCTCTGATAGTGTTCATTTCCGTGGCCATGACAATTGCACATACAAAGTTTCATTCATTTCCGACAACGCTTTCACGAAGCGTGTTTTTTACTTGTCTTTTTGCAAATTAGGGAGGATTTATAATCAAAGCGTGCTAACGCTTAAATTCATGCTTTAATTCTATGCTAATTAGCGCGAATGTGTCTTGCAATGATACGCTACAACAATGAAGCAAGAGGTTTTGCTTAAAATAAAACGCGAAAAGAAAAATAGTAAAACACAACGAGCATAATGAAAACGAGGACTTTTGAACAAACTTCTACTCACAAAGAGGCTTTTGAACTACTTCGTTCCGAGATCGTACATGATAGATACCGATAATCTAAACGCTAATTGCATATGGATTTTTTTATTTCAAGAACAACGAGGCCTAAGGCACTTAACCAGTTGTTGTGAAAATCAAGTATTCGTTCCAATTCCCTCTGTGCGTGTTGACTCCGTTTACACTTTGGCAAACAACACAAGAGAAACCAGTACAGCTGAGCGGTTTGAAAAACGAAGTTTACTAATTATCCACTCATTATATTACATGAGAACAGGATCAGAGGCTACGGATAAAAAGAAGATACCAAAATGCATATAAACAGAACGGTGAGAAAAAGCCTCAATAAATTAATGCATAAATCTACATATTCACAGTACTCAATACATTGTTTCGGTGCAAATAAACTTTTTTTTAAAATTCTGAGCAGTTTATGGAACGAAAAGAAATAAACTTCGAGTCTTTTGATTTCTGTTTAAAAAACAAATTGCGAACAGAAACAAAAATAAAGAAAAAAAAGGCAATAAAAAACATGTCGCTAAATACTGCTTTTCAGCTTAATTCCCTAAAGGAGTTGAATGACGTTTACGGTCGGTGCTGTTAGTTTTCACCAGGTTTTTGTTTGTTTCCTGCTTATTTTCATTCATTATACTTTATGGCATTGGCAAAGGAAACGATTACTGGCTGTAAGGTAAACAGTGGCGAAATTAATATTGCAAAGCGATCTATTTTCTGCACGGTAAATTCTATCGTTCTTTCTTCACCTCTCCTCATCTTAATTTATACACGTATATGATAAACATATTTTTAATCGGTAAGTTTGAATAGCGTTTTTTTCATAGCAAGTATCGAAAAATATTGATAAATGCAAGTACTTATTTTTAATTCATAAGTCCACATAAGGGACGTGTAACTTTCGAGTAGAGCTCCAGCGCAGATTGACTTTCGCTGGTGAATTTAGAGATGACAGGGGAAGACAGTGCTCACTCTCCCCCACCCACGTAAATTGTGCACTATTTGTTCTCTACCCTCTCACTTTACGGAATCTTTTTTTTTTTTTGTCTCTGGATAGGAAAAAAAAAGAAAGAAACGGGAAAGGCTCGAAATAAAAACGGGAATTTTGTATGAGGCAGGTTTTCGGAAGAGATATGCTAGGGCTCGAGTGGAGGACGATGGGGGCAATATATCATCGCCATTTTCTAGCACCTCGACCGACAGAATTCCAAATCCGAGGAGACAAAACTTTTCCTCGAGTGACTCCGGCAAAGAAGGAGATCCTGTCCTGAAAGAGGACAATAAGATGGATGTTTGGAATTCCTTAAGGGGACCTCTTCCAGGACGTCACACGCTCCTGGAATCTTGGGATAGTGGATAAAAGAAATTCTCCGGAGAAACGGAAAGGGCAGGGATCGGGAGAGAAAGGCGAGGCAGACACTGTGAAGGGATGACTATTTAGAAGGAAGTGTGTACGAATGCTGCACTTTTCCTCTTCTCGAATAATCGAGAGCTTGGCATTTGTTGACATTTGAAATAAGGACCGTGACTTGAGTGAAGCGTCCGTTAAGTTTATTTTACTTTTTTACCTTACGGAATACAAAAAAAAAAATCAAAAGAAACACAGCCAAGCTATTGCATAGATGTACTTAGTGTAAAAATGTTTTTGAGAAGCGCGCGCACTTTTTGGATTTCTAGAGATCGCAATGACAACTAAAATCTAACCTATAACATTAACATAACAATTAACGAAATTGCATGCGCCACGCAAAGAAGAAGAAAAAAGAGATAGCTTACGTTACGAAGTGATGCGACTGAAGCAAATAGTCAAAGCAGCGTGCAGTTTAAAAGAACTAGATCACTCTAGCCGCGATGCGATATTCCAGATTACGACATACTATGGCTAGAAAAAAATCCCGTTGTAGACACTGCTTAAGATCTAGAAGAAAATTTGAAGTTAAGTTCATAAAAGAGCCTTCCTTGACGTTGAAAACCTAGTATCAGATA
>JJRW01S0022612.1:26490-37519 GCA_001188405.1 Loxosceles reclusa
CATTCGCTTGAGAAAGGTCACAGTGGGTGGCCGAAACGTTGCGATCCATACGTGCTTTCGACCAGCGTACGACCTCTTTCCATTAGAGAATCTTAATTAGGATCGAATGGGAAGCGATCGCAGACATCTTCTCTTAGCGTCACTGAGTTCGATTCGACTATGATGTAATGGCTGCATTGTTCTTTTCCGAAACGCAAACAGTGCTTCCACGTTGTTAATAAAGAAAAGAGGTTAATGATAATGACGGTTCTTATGGTGTAAGGTTCTCCCCACGAAAGACTTCGATAATCAGCTGCCCATATAAACGTCGGCATAGCTTAAATGGAAAAGCGGTTTCTCCGGAGATGACAGATCCGTTCAAAATCCCGGCGTCGACAAAAGGTCAGTTTTTCTTTACAATGGCGCCCGAGCTTATAGACTCACACTAGTGACCAAGGACTCAACCGTTAGGTCCACCACTAGAGGTCAGGAGGTACACTGACCTCTCTCTATCTCAACGTGGGAGAAGGATGTAAGGTTCTTCCTACAAAAAACTTCTATAATAAGCTACTCAGATACCTATCAGCGTAGATTAAACGGAAAAGTGGTGACTTCGGAGCTGAAAAATCCGTGGTTAGAACCCCGGCGTCGGCAAAAGGGCAAGTTTACTTTCAATAGTTAGATCAGAAAAGAAAGCATGTCCAGGGTTAGTCATAATGAAAACAAAAAGGTCGTATGCTGGTCGTAAGCATACGGTTCGCGACGTTTCGGCCACTCAATGTGACTTTCTTAAGCGAATGAAAGAGAGGGTGTGAGACCCCAGTAAATATACGGATATTGTAGGAAAACCTAGTTGTATGTTATAAAATTCTTAACTTAAGAAAACCCCCAGGTATATGTCGGGAAATTCCCAACTATGGGAAAACCCAGTTGTTGGTGAGATTTCCAATGCCTCAGGAGCGCAGTCAGTGTGTTGTGTTCGACGGTGTTGGCAGGGTGAACCATGACCGTACAGAGCGTCAAGAAGGTGGCAGTCGACCAAGAGCGACGAGAGAACTCGAGGACAGAGTGATCGTCCGATCGGCGATCACGGCACCTGATGCTTCCTTATCAACCATCCGACGTATAACTGGGACACCAGTAAGTACAATTACCATTGATAGGCGACTCAGTGAACGGGGGTTGTGGTCACGGAGGACATGGCGCCGACTGCCCCTCACCATTGCACACCACCACTCACGTTTGCAGTGGTGCCAGTTGCATTCGACCTGGAATCTTACGGACTGGAGTAGAATTGTTTTCAGTGATGAAGTCCCGCTTCGAACTGAGCCCCGATGAACAGCGAAGACGTATCTGGAGACGTCCAGGACAGCGGTGGGATACTCACGTCAATGTCGTCCTCCACACAGCCCGACAACCAGAAGCTATGGTATGGGGTGCCATTTCATGTGATAGCCGGAAAACTGATAGGTTGGAACCTGAAAAAAAAGGGATAGCCTTCTACTTCTCGTTATGTTGATCTTCCTCTCACGGACCCCTGAACTTACATTCCAACAGGATATTCTCCTGCCGCACACGGCATGCCTTTCTATAGATTCTCTTCAGGTTTCTCCAATACTTACCGGGCCGGTGCGATCGCTAGATCTCTCCCCAATAGAGCAGAGCACGTTTGGGCTCTGATGAGCAGACGTTTCCATCCGTCCCTGGATCGCGGCGATTTAACTCATCAATTGGAACGTGTACGGCAAGCAATCTGGCAGGTGGACATCCGCCAACTCTACGAGTCATTGGCCAGCCGGATAACAGCTTGCATCAGGGCCAGAGGTAGGCCAACGCATTATTGATTGTTTTTGCTCTTGTAGCTGTATTTCTTGATTAAAACATTCAGTTCCTATGATACGGTTATCATTTCGTTTTCGATACATGTACATCACACTTACCAATTTTCGTCTCATTCGGGTAACTCCTTCTTGGTGCGTCTATTTTTATGTTATAGAGTGTAAGTGCATTATTTTCTGTATCTTACGTAAGTATATTACAAACCTCCCACTCCTTGTTGTAAACGAAAATAGGCAAAGCTCTCAGTCACTTCTTTATAATTAGATCCTCTTTTTGAAGAACAACTCATTCTGAAAAGGAAAGATTGGTTGGTTGATCACTTGAAATTTAATGGCACAAGAACCTACGGTCTATGTTATGCCAAAAACAAGAGAACTACGAAACACTACGTGGCTCGGGAACCTCGGGGACGTCACGTCACGTCACTCCCTGAATTCACCAAAGAAAGTGAGCTCCCGAGCGGCTCAAAAGAGAAGAAATAATAACGCATTCATAATTATATCTTTCTTTCTTTAAAGCGTATTTCAATCCTCAAAAAGTAAAAAAAAAGTCACTTAGAAAAGGAGTAAATTTGCTTTTACTCCTTTGATGTATCAGTTTTCACTCCCATGGAGAAGCCCTGTTTTGAGAGAACGAAATAGTGAAAAATCATTTTTCTGAGAAAAAGTCAATCTTTTGTTTTAAACGTGTATGATAAGTGCCTACTGTGCAATATTGAATTGGTCATCAGTCTCCAGTGACATGGAACGTTTTGATTCAGCCTCCTGCACATGAGAAGAAGTTTCAGAAGTAGCTTCCTACTCATCTGTGATCTTTTCAGCTGTGCCCCCTGCCGACTCCATAGTTAATTTGTCAAAAATACACTCGGACGAAAATCAAAAGCGGGTTCTTTTCCTCCGTTTAAATTTTGCTCCTTCACCCAAACCTTGCCTAGTTGATATTATATCCCCCTATTGAGAGGTAATTTAAATTCAGCCAAGTCGGTTCCAAACGAAAATAAACTTTGCGACACTTAATTTCAGACTGTTTTTCTCCTACAAAAGCCAAACCCGACCCAATCTTTTGCAACAAGAAACAGAAGTACTGAAAAGCCTCAGGTCCAACAATAATTTGGTGTTTTCCAAAGTAGATAAGGGTGGGAAGATTGTCGTAAATGGATAGAGATTTTTATGTTGATAAGGTGCAGAAGCTTGGTAAAGATGTACCATACACTGAACCCAAGAAAAATCCGACGGCAGCTAGTCTTTCTCAAAGGTAAAAAAGGCGATTAAGTTTTACCCCAACTTTAGCGACAATCTGAAAAACTTAGTGTAAAAACGTAGCTTAAATGGAAAAATGGCCTCTCCAGATATGACAGATCCGTAGGTTCGAATCCCGGCGTCGAAAAAAAAGGAGTGCTTCTTTATAACCTAGGCAACCTAGCTCCGAGGACGAGAGTTTCATTATGGGCATCACCACCTACAGCCACACCTAAACCTACCATCTCCAGCACCACCTCTAAGCCTAACACCTCCAACCGTAGTCATCACATAAACCCAGACTTCCAGCTAGATATAGGCAACCTAGCTCCGAGTTTGGGCGTTCCGTTATGGGCACCACCACTGTAAGGTTCTCCCCACAAATAAGGTTCTCCCCCCTCGGAAATAAGCTGCCCAAATAGTTACCGGCGTAGTTTAATTAGTAAAGCAGTCACTCTAGAAATGACAGATCCGTAAGTTCGAATCCCGGCGTCGGCAAAAGAGCAGTTTCTTTGCAATGGCGCCGAACTTATGGACTCACACTAGTGACCAAAGACTCAACAGTTAGGTCCACCACTCGAGGTCAGGAGGTACTCTGACTTTTCACTTAACGTGGGGAGGATGTAAGGTTCCCCCATGAAAGACTTCGTAAGTAAGCTGTCTAGATACACGTCGGCGTAGTTTAATCGCTAAAACGTTCACTTTGAAGCTGATAGATCCGTAGGTTCGAATCACGACGTCGACAATAAGGGCACTTCCTTTACACCACATGTAGCTACACCTAAACCTACCACCTCCAGCACCAACTCTAGTCATAAGACCTCCAACCGTAGCCCCCCTCATAAACGCAGACCTCCAGCTAGACTTAGGCAACGCAACCCGCATGAGCCGTTCGTAGCAGTAGGCCGATCCTTAGAATTTCGAGCTCTTGTAAGGTGACAAGTCAAAGTTTTATGCACGTCCCACCAGTGATACGCTTACCAGAGTTCTGCTGCTGCTGCTGCAGAAAAATTTTAGGCAGATCGAATCGTAGTGGAAAAAGTTTGTTTTTCCAAAACGCTAGCCTTCCACTACATGGCCATTATATACTTGTAATATTTCACAAAAGGATAAATTTCAGATGTAAAGGAAAACTTTACTTTTTGTCGACGCCGGGGTTCGAACCGACGGATCTGGCATCCCCAGAGCTCCAGAGAGGTGGCTTTAACCGATTAAGCCACGCCGACAATGTAGTTCTATGCTTACTTTGAAGTCTTTTGTGGGTGGACATTACATCCTCTCCCACTTGAAAGGAAGGTCAGTGTATAGAGATGATATCGAGTGGTGGACCTAACGGTTGGGTCATTGGCCACTGGTGTGTGTCGCTAAGTTTGGGCGCCATTTGTAAAGAAACACTTTACTTTCCGTCGACGTCGGGGTTCGAACCGACGGATCTGCCATCTTCAGAGGTCCAGAGAGGCTGCTTTAATCGATTAAGCTACGCCGACGCTGTAATTCTATGCTTACTCTGAAGTCTTTTGTGGGTGGACATTACAGAATAGCCCCATAAAGTAATTGTGCTCTTTAAACATGTTAAGATAGTTTAACTTTTTAAAATTTAGAATTCACACCCACGTTCAGTTTTTGTGGAAGGTTGTTTTCTTCTTCTGGAACTTGGAATTGCTGAAACGATACCTATCTACCACTCAACTTTGTAGAATCGTGCGCGTGGAATTTTCTCGTGAATTTGGCTTTCTGCTATACAATGGGATTATCTGATATATCGAGAGGTCACAGAAAGGCACAGTAAAAAATAAGCGATATCATAGTATGGTATACGAGTAACAAGGAGCTATCAAAACAGCTGTGCACTGGCAGTCAACAAAGTCGTCATTGGCGAATGCCGTCAGAGATGCTCTACCAGATAGGCAGCAGATTAACTCCATGAAACCGTCCTAGTGGTTCCATTTCCTTGTTTGGTTATCGGAAAGGTCACCTCGTTAGTCTGTTTGCTAACCCTTTCCTGTTTGCTGAGATCTGAGTTTCGCCATTGCACCAGATTTCGCAAATATCTGTTGAGAGGAAAGCAATGGTTTTCGCTATGCCAGGAACACCTGATTAAACGAAAGTTTCCTTTCGTGGACTTTCGACTTTTGAAAAACATTTTCAGAACGTGTAACATTAGGGCTGGTTCAGAACTTTGTTCACGAGAATCTTTTTTACTTTGTGTTCTTTCTTTTTCTTTCTTCGTAAATTTCTTCTCTTGGTACCTGCTGTTGATTTTTATCTTTATTGCAGCCATCCGACTGAGTGGAATTTTCGGTTTTGCTCCACCTACCCGAATACCATTTGCCCAAACCCCATTTGCTCGAATCTTACCTGCCCGAATTTCACTTGGTCGAACGAAATTCCCCTCTTATCCAATTGCCCGAATCCCCCCCATTGGCCCGAAAATCCACTTGCTCGAAAACCTCCTTGCCCGAATTTGGCACATTACGGGAGTTAATTATTTTAGTGTGAAATCAAGAGTATATATATATTTATTTATTTATTCATGGCAGCTACAAACACATGTAATATGACCTGCTAATGCATACTAATCAACACAATATATTAAACAAATTTTGGCATAGTGATGAAAATTATTATATAACTGTAGCACCCAAGGGAGACAGGGGAAAGGACTAGATTGTCTTGTAGCAGACTGTCGTAGGACTTGTAATAAAACGATTTTTTGCTAATCGGTTTCTGTGTTACGATATGATTTCCTCTAAATTGTATTTTCTCTTGCAATAAACTGACGTTTAAGAAAATTAAGATAATTCGTTAATGAATTAATTAGCGATTAATAAATTTAGTGAATTATGGAATAAGAAGATACTTTAATGTAAAATTAAAAATTAAGTTCTGTGGAGCTTAGTGGGAACATGGAACAAGTAATTAATGGAAATTCTTCGTGAGGAGTGTAAGACAGCTGGAAATGTTGGTTGCTATAAAGTTACAGAAATAGGAAAGTATGATGGTATGGGCGGTCATAGGATGGGTGGGGATTGTTGTGTTGTGCGGGTGTCGGACAAGGTGGTAGTAAGAGCGGTCGAGGAGGGCTGCGGTGTTGTAGGTGTGTGTGTGTGTGGGGGGGTGATTTTTTACATTCGGGCAGGTGAGCATTCGGGCAAGTGGGTTTTCGGGCAAATGAGTTTTCGGGAATTTGAGCTGGGACCGGAAAACTTTCGGGGAAGAGAGTTTTCGGGTAAGTGGGGCATCACGGAATTTTCTACTTGAGTTGCACGACTTTTGTCCTCCATTTTTCAAGTCCATTTTTCTGTTAAGGAATTTGATGATTAAAATAAATGAGAAATAAAAACTTCGTCATTTTTTCTGAACAATAAACTGTAGTGGGTATTGTAACCAGTAATAAAAGATTTTGAAAATGTACATGAACTAACTGGTATAATCGACATCCACCGTCGTTCATTTGCAAAATGAATCACAAGGAGTTGTCGGAAACTAACTAAACTTCATATGTGTGTGAAAATGCCATGCATATTAAAGTAAATGATTACTATATCAGGGCATGAGATAAGTGCATTGCAGAAAATTGAACATATGAAAAGAGGCACTAACAACCATGCTGGGTCACCTCCAGTTTGGATAAAAAATGTAATACGGACAGCCCCCCCCCCCCCGGATGATGGTGCCCTGCGACATATTTGTCCGCAGTTGCTGCAATTGGATTTCGAGATCGTTCACACTGGAAGAGTTGGAAGCTGACGTCCAAGACAGTTCCACGCATTTTCAATTGGTAATAAATCCGGCGACCACAGAAGTATGGCAACCTAGCGGAAACAAGCCTGTGATAATCTTGCCGTGTGCAGAATTGTATTATCCTGCTGGAAATTGGTTCCAAGGTGCCCGCCATACCGCCATAAGAGGAAATACATGTGACTGCAGGACAGCTGCTGAACATACTGTATATCTGCGCTGTCACGATTAGGGTAAACCGGCTGTAATATTGCAATGATTTAATTTCTCTTCCCTCTTTAACATTTACTAACCGCAAAGCGCAAAACAACTAACATTTGTACTCGCCTCCACTGGACAGCAAAGGAAACAAATAAGCTAGGGACGACACCTCATTTGACGAGTTGAGTGGCAACGCACAAAAGAGTAACGCTCACGAACTTCTCGTCACTCTCTCAGCTCCGATTGCTGACTTCCATTATTCTGGAAGAAGTGTAATGGCCTGTTGTGCAGCACCGGCAGAATGAGCATGAGAGACAACAGGCAATACATCTGAATTTAAGTTGAAGGTGTGAACACCCTCCGTGTTAGAAAGTGAAGATTCTGCTGCTCGGACAGATTTAGATTTGCATGAGCGTTTAGCAAGCATGTTTATGATGAATCCGATATTCGGAGATTTTTACCAAACACAAAATAATCCTTCTTCAAGGTATCTTCAAGGGGAAGAGCTGCTCAGTGCATGCACCTCTGGACGTACACACGCTGGTGTTAGAAGTATTATGCTTTGGCGGACGTTTTCATAGACGTGCTTGGAACCAGTGGTTGTTGTAGAACAAACCATGAACGCTGTGGATTATGTCATATTCCTTACTGACCATTTACACAATTCATAGCTTCTGTGTTCTCCACCAAAACTGGTATCTTCCAGCAGGATAATGCCCCATGTCATAAAGCGAAAATTGTGCTCCAGTGGTTTGAGGAGCAGCATGAGAAATTCCAGTTGATGTCTTTCCCTTCCCTCGAATTTTCTGGATACTAACCCTATAGCACATGTTTGGTATGTCACGAAACGCCAGATGTAACAAACACCTTTTGTCGACGCCATGCCTCGAATCTGGATCGTTTAGCTCCGGGGTGACCGCTTTCCCAATTCAGCTAGGCCTACAAGTATTTGGACAGCTTATTGTCAAAGTCCTTTGTGGGGAGGAATGTCATATCCTACCCCACCTTGAGAGAGAGAGAGGGAGGCCAGAACACAGGTCTAATCTCGAGTGTGGACCACAACGCCCAAGTGTCCATGACCACAAGAGTGGTTCCCTGTTCGGGCGCTATTTGTAACAAATCGCTGGTTGCGTTGCCTAGGTCTAGCTGGAAGTCGGGCTTTATGAGGTGGCTACAGCTGGAGGTGTTAGGATTAGAGCTGGTGCTGGAGGTGGTAGGTTTAGGTGTAAAGAAAATGCCTTTGTTGTCGACGCCGTGACTCGAACCCACGCATCTATCAGCTTCGGTTAAGCTACCGGTTAAGCTACGCCGACGTGTATCTGGGCAGCTTTTTTCGAAGTCTTTCATGGGGGCAAACCTTACATCCTCCCCCACGTTGAGTGAGAAGTCAGGGTTCTTCCTGACATCGAGTGGTGGTCCTGAAGGTTGGGTCCTTGGCCACTAGGGTGAGTACATATCTTCGGACGCCATTGCAAAGAAACTGCCCTTTTGCCGACGCTAGGACTCGAACCTGGATCGTTCAGCTCCGGAGTGACCGCTTTCCCCTATTAAGCTACGCCGGCAGATATCTGGGTAGGTTATTATCTAAGTCTTTTTGTGGTGGGGGACCTCAAGCAGATTCAGATGAAAAACCACCTCTTCGTCATCTAGTCAAATTGCGTGACGTGTGTTTGCGCATCTGGTACGATCTATCTCTGGCTAGTTACCATGGACTTGTACACTGCCTTCCACGAACAATTGCAGCTGTTTTACTTGTCAAGTGTGAACCAACACGATATTAGGTCATAATGTTTTGGCTCATCAGTGTATGAGTTTAATCGAAAAACTCTGGCGTTCAGTTAAAGAAGTTTCTAATTTCTAATTTAGTTTAAGGTGGTATGGAGCAGCAGGTTTGCTTTGTAGCCATGGGAAACCATGCAGTCAGAGGCGTCCCGATATTCTCTTCGACCATTGCAATGGAGGACTTGTCCTGCTTAGGAAGGTCCCAATGCGTGTGTTTCAACTTAGAAAACATGATTCTTCCTGAGGAGGGAAGGCTTAGACCAAGATACTTCTATAAGGCAGGAAAGGAAGTAACACGAATAAAAAATAATGCGTATACCCTTCCGTATCCACAATAACATGACAATACAAGTGGTCCCGATGTACCAAGATGCAGCAGTGTATAAATAATCAGTCCTACGCCTAGAACTTATAAATGCGGAGTTAGAGAAGGTCTGAGCGTGATGCAATCCTTAGAACACGACGCTACACTTGGATACAGCCGTTGAACACGCTGGGAATTAGCGCCTACATATTTAATCTCAAACAAGTAGAACATTTGGTTAAATAGAGATGAAAGTGAAATGTATGTTCCTCAGATGAAAATTCGTCTAGGTAACGATACTTGCACAGAGTAAGCTACAGTAATGCGGCGTTACTAGAACATTCTTTTCCTCCTCATCTCACTCAGTTTTGTATGGATAAAATTTCTTTGCATATTGGATGTTAAGTGCGTAGGCACTGCAATTCTAACAGTCCCTACGGAAAGAAAAGTGTAGAGCGTCCTGATACACGAGCACTGGCTGTTCGTGTCTTCGCAGTGTGGCACTCCCGCAGTTCAACTGTAGATTGGACGTTCAGATTGCAATACTGCAATATCACAATTGTAGTAGACGTATTCATGCAAAAAACCCACGGGATAGAAATTTTCTTTCTAGACTCTGCTGCACAGAACGCTCTGAAAATGTTGAATTATTTTTGTCTTCACCGGGCGTTGAACCCGGGGTTTTAATTTGTACACGAACCACTTGGCTACTATCAGACAGAGGCACATACAGATAGATTTTCAAGCACTTATCAAAACAAATCCACCTTACTGCTGGCCGTTCCACGCTGCAGCGAGGTACAGACAAGGCGTTATTGGCTCCTGATAAGCCCTGTAAACAGATCATGTAAGGTTCTCTCCCACAAAAAGACTTAAGCTTCCCAGATAACCGACGGCGTAGCTTAATCGGAAAAGCGGTCACTACAAAGCTGAACGACCCAAGTTCAAGTTCTGGCGTCGGCAAAAAAAGCGTTTATTACAATTGGCGCCCGAACTCATGGAGTCACACTTGAGGTCATGGACTCTGGGTCGTTGGAATCCACACTAGAGGTCAGACCCGTGCACTCATCTATCTCTGCCTCAGTGTAGGGAGGATGTGAGATTCCCCATCACAAAAAGACTTAGATAATAAGCTTCCCGTCGGCGTAGCTTAATTGGGAAAGCTGTCACTCGGAAGCTGAATGATACAGGTTCGAGTCCTAGAATCGGCGAAAGGGAGTTTGTAGCACTCAACCCTAGTTTTTTGACAGCTCATCGGTTAGAAAAGAAATTTTCTTACTAGATTCTGCTACCACAAGTGCTCTGAAAATCCTCAATAACTGGTTTTGGTCATGTTCTTCGTGTACCAAGAGAAAGACCCGTGTTTAACTCCTGGTGGAAGCAGAAATTATTTAGCATTTTTCAGAGCCTCGCGGCCGCAGTATCTGAAAAGAAAATTTATTCTGTGTAAAGAAAAGTTGTCAACGCCGGGATTCGAACCCGGAACGTTCAGCTCCGGAGGAACCGTACGCTAGGCCGACGCCTATCTGGGTTTCTTATATCGAAGTCATTTGTGGGTGGACATTGCAGCTGTCGAAAAGCTGTGGTTGAGTTAAACGCACAGGAGCAAGCAGAGACTCTCTACATATGAGTGCTAATAATTTGTGTCGTCACACTTAACATGCTCAATATTCAACAATTGAAGAGCATCAGCAGTTCCGTTGGAGATTCGACATTTGATACGCAGCACTACACTTCTAACATAATCCACACGAACAGGGAAACTTCGGTGTACCAGCACTCGTTATTGGAGTCCTTGCGCGTATGAGACACACTAATTGTTAAATTTCTGGTTTGTAAAGATTATCTTTGCTTTTTTTAGATAAATAATTTTATTTGAGATGCAATTGTGTTTGCATTCATTTATAAATGTAAAAAAAATCACGCATCATGAGGGAGTTGTGAC